>VMDO01014683.1:42500-53754 GCA_007922755.1 Pedetes capensis | reverse complement strand
TCTTTTTTTCTTGTCTTTTTAAGAACTTTTTGCTTCCTTCTTGAATGATATCTTTTATGTCATGCCACAACTCTTCTGGTCTCCTATCATTTGTGTCTAATGCATTAAACCTATTTTTGAGGTGGTCTCTGAACTCAGGTGGGATATACTCAAGGTCATACCATGGCTCTCATATACTTATTCTAATTTTCTTCAGCTTTAGTTTGAACTTGCATGTGAAAAGTTGGTGGTCTGATCCACAGTCAGCACCTGGTCTTGTTTTGACATTTTGTACAGAGATTTTCCATCATCTCTTTCCACGTATGTAGTCAATTTTATTCCTGTATGTTCCATCTGGTGAAGTCCATGTGTACAGTCTCCATTTATGATGTTGAAAAAATGTATTTGTAACGAAAATGTCATTGGTCCGACAAAATTCTATCATGTTATCTCCAGCTTCATTTCTGTCACCAAGACCATATTTTCCAACTACTGAGCCTTCTTCTTTGTTTCCAACCTTTGCATTCCAGTCACCAGTGATTATCAGTATGTCTTGATTGTATGTTTGATCTATTTCAGATTGCAGAAGCTGATAGAAGTCTTCCCTTTCTTCATTTGTGGCCTTAGTGGTGGGTGCATAAATTTGAATAATAGTCATATTAACTGGCCTTCCTTGTAGGCGTATGGATATTATTATCACTGACAACATTGTATTTCATGACAGGTCTTGAAATGTCTTTTTTGATGATGAATGCAACCCCATTTCTCTTTAGTTTATCATTGCCAGCATAGTAGACCATATGATTGTCTGACTCAAAATGGCGTATGCCCATCCATTTTAGCTCACTGATGCCTAGAATGTCAATGTTTATGTGCTCCATTTCTCTTTTAACGATTTCTAATTTTCCTAGATTCATACTATGTACATTCCATGTTCCAATTCTTAATGGATGTTTACAGTTGTTTCTCCTCATTTTGAGTTGTTCCACATCAGCAAGTTGAGCACCCTGGGGCTTTACTCCATTTCTGTCATCATGGTAGACTCTACTTGGAGGAGACAACTCTTCCCCAATAGTCTTTTGAGTGCCTTCCAACCTGGGGGGCCTCATTTTCTGGCACTATATCTGACAGTGTTTCTTTGCTATCCATAGGGTTTTCAATGGCTAGTTGTTTCGGGAGTGGCTCGCCGGGTCCTACTCCCTAGTCTGTCTTAGTCTGGAAGCTCAGCTGAAAACCTGTCCACCATGGGTAACCTTGCTCATGTCCGAGGTTACAGTGGCAGAGCTCTCAGCCTCATCGCAACACACAAGCCCCCACAGTGTGGCAAACTGACAGACGTGTGGGGGATTAGTTGTATTAATTTTTGAAAAACCAGAATTTTGGTACTATTGATTTTTCCATGATTTTCTTTTTGCATTGATTTTCTGCCTTAGTCTTAATATCTTTCTTTTGCTTGCTTTGAATTTACTTTGCTCTTGTTTTCTAGTTTCTTAAGATGGAAACCTAGATTTTTGTTTGATACTATTATTCATTTCTTAGATAAACATTTAAGTGCCATAGATTTCCCTCTGAGCACTGCATTAGATGCATCCAACAAATTTTGTTATATTTTATTTCATTAATTAAAAATATTTCCTACATATTTTTTCATCTTCTCTTAGATCCAGGTGTTCTTTAGGCCTATATTGTTTAATTTCTGTAATTTGGATAATAGTCCAGATATCTTTCTATATACACTACTAGTTAACTTTTAATGGTTATATTATATATTTTATGTGATTTAAATTTTGTTAAATTTGTTGAGGTTTGTTTTATTGTCCAGAATAGGATATATGGTAGAAAATGACCCATATGTACTTTAAAAGAATATATATTTATACTCTGGTTTCATATGACACTTCATAATGTTAGGTAGCTCAAGTTGGTTGATGGTGTTCATGTCTTATATATATATTCTGGTTTTGTTCATTGCTTAGAAAGAAGTGATGACATCTCTGACTGTAATTGTCAATTTATCTACTTTTCTGTTCAGTTTTATCACTTTTTGATTCATGTCTTGAGGCTCCATTGTTAAGTACATATACATTTAAGATGATGTGCTCTTGGTGAATGGCCTCTTTACCATGATGTAATAACCATTTTTTATACCTCCTGGTGTTCTTTGCCTTAAGTGAGTGAGTCTTGCTCAGTGATTGCCACTTTTCCTGTGGCTGAGGATCTGCATTAGTCTCATTCAGGATCATTTCTAATTCCTCCCCAAGGGTTGAGTGGTTTCATTCTTTCACCCTTTCCCCAGATGTAGTACATCTCCAACATGACAAGATATGCTTCCTCTTTCCCTGTAATATAAGGCTGTATTCTCTTAGGGAAGGACTTATGAGAATCTCTGTGCATTTCCAGTAGCAGCACCCACTCTCTCCTCCAGGCCTGCACCACTGAGGCTGCTTTCCCTAGACCTTAGTCCTGCCTCCAGGCTTTCACATGAGCATAGAGGTCCTTGGAAAAGAGTGGGTGTGAACTCTGTCATGGGTTGGAATGAGGCTGGAGACAGGAGTGGTAAAAGAACTTACTAGAGCTTGAGAGCTCAGCAGAATACAAAAACTTTATGAGAGCAGTGGACAGAGAAATAGGATATGTTCATTGCCCTGCACCAGGAACTATGTTGTTGGTACTTACATGGGATTTCTGGGCAGCCTGCAGCTGGTTTGACCTTGGCCAGGAATAACTCACTTTTGGAACAGTTGGTAGGGTTAGTCTAGATAACCATGTTTTCAAAAGTCTCTGTCTCAGCCAATTTGTTCTTGAAGCCTGTGGTTTTGATCATAAGGCCTGTTCTTGGAGAGTACTTGCTCCTGTCATGTTATATAACCCTTCATAGCACCCCTTACTGTGTCTATAACTTCCAGGGATTCTAGTCTCTCTCATGCTGGTCCCCACTGGCCTTTAGCAATCCACTGAAACTTTTAGCTGACTTCTTCAATTGACGGGGACCCATCCTCTTGCCATTGCCTCGATTCTCTGATGGGATCAAGAAAAGTAATGATTTTGTGATGTATCTAACTTTTCTTTTTGTTAATGCTTGAGTGATACCCTTTCCAGCTTTCTGTTTTCTAGGAGGAAGCCAGAAATCTTAGTGATTCATTTATATTTTATAAAAATGTCAGTTTATGGTGGGTTGGAAATTTAATACAAAACAGTAACTACTGATTTTTTTCTTTCGATACTTGGTTGTTGAATCCACAGCCTTAACACATACTTTCCAAGTGCTTCACCACTGGGCTGTACCCCCAGCCCATTATTTATTTTGATTCAGGGTCTTTCTAAGTTATACAAGCTGCCTCTGGCCTCAAACTGTGATCCTCCTGCCTCAGCCTCCTTAGTCACTGAGATACAAGCATGTGCCACCATGCCCAGCCTAACTACTGATTTTTTAAGAAGTGCTGGTCCATGTCTTTCTGAACTGATTTATATTTTCATCCCATGCCACATATTGGTATAATTAGATCATTGGATTTGTTATCTGCTTTGTTTTGTTCTAAATTTTGTATTTTTCCAATCTGAAGTTCTAATATGCCATAATTTGCTTGTCATGTCTGTATTGACCCCATTGAACCTGCTTGGTTTTAAAAAATAACTTATTAAAATGAAATTTACATATAACAAACAATTTTAAAGTGAATAGGTTAGTGACATTTAGTACACTTGCTATGTTTTACATTCTCCACCTCTTTCTTGCTGCAAACAATTCCATTGCTTTGAAGTAAAGCTCTGTTCCCATTAAGCAGTTTCTCCCCATTTCCCTTTCTCTCTGTCTCTGGCAATTGACCAGTCTGCATTGTGCCCTATTGATTTACTATTTCTTATACACATTATCAACATAATCATCAAAGTTATATACTCCTTGTAAATGGAGTCTTAAAATTGTGAGCAGAAGTCTGGCTTCTTTCACTTACCATAATGTTTTCAAGGTTCATCCATATTTTATCATGTATTAATATTTCATTCCTTTCTATGGTAGAATAATATTCTCTTATATGGATATATGGCTGGGATTTAGCTCAGTTGGTAGAGCACTGTGCTGCAGTCTCTGAGGTCCCGAGTTCAATTCCCAGCACTGCAAAAATGGGAGAAGGGCCTGGCAATCCACTCCTAAGGCAATCCCGAAGCACTCAGCCATTGAAAACCCTATGAGGGTCGCTATGAGTTGGATACCGACTCGATGGCACCTAACAACAAGAACAACAACAATAACATATGGACATACCACCTTTTGTAATCCATTCATCATTTGATGGACATTTGGGATATTTCTACCTTTGGCTGCTGTGCACAGTATTGCTATGAACATGAGTGTACATATACCTATGTGAGACCTCTTTTCCATTTTGTGGGGGGAATACACCTAGGAGTGGAATTGAGTCACACAACAATTTTATTTAACTTCCTAAGAAACCAACTATCCACTTTTGACTCTAATTTTTTAACCATATCCCTCTTTCAGTTTCAGACTTTCTAGAACACCCTAACCTTTCATTAATCAAATGAGAAAAACGAGGTCATCTATTTTGTATTCTCACATGGTGGCCTTCATAGCTTCTCTTAGGATGATTTGTATTAGATTTCCTTTAAGATTTTGATAACAAATTCATAACCTTCTCAAATGGAAGATGTAACCTGGTGAAATGCAGTTGATTTTTAAGAAATCATTTGAAACAACCAGAACTCTCCTGAAAGGTAATGGGTTTCCCATTGAAGTCGCTATGGGAGAGGTTCCTTGTCAAACAGAGTTGTTGGAGTGCCTGACTTCACTGTTCCCTTGGTTCCAAGAGCCTCTGTGCTGTAGGTATGGCCTGAAAACTGCTGAGTTATTTTCTGTGTGAGGTTCTGTGCTTGAGTTTTGAACAAAGGCAGCACTAGTGCTGGAGCCTGTCATTCTCACACTCTTCCTGAGGTTGGGGGCCCTGTCTTTTGCCCTATGGGTTGTGATAGGTAGTGGGAGTAATTCATATTCCTTTCCCAGGTTGTAGTGAACAATTTGTGTCTGATTTCTGATAATTCAAGCCAGAACGACTGTGTGGTTTCTATCACAAGTTGATCTGTCTCCATGAAATGCAGATTGATATCTGCCTTTAGGTTAAAACCTCTGCACTGTTCCCTCCTTCCAAGTTCAGGTGGAATTTCTTCCAGGATCTCCCATTCCCTGCCCTCCTATGTGCTTTGTCAGTGTGTTTTTTAAATGTTTGTCCACTACCAGAATGTTGTCCCTCTGTGGGCAAGGAGCGTGGCTCCTCTCCCCTCCACAGAACATCCAGGGATGGCTGGGATGTGTTACCTGTTCCCTAATCATCACCCAGGTCTGTGGTTTTCTCTTTTTTACCTTGCTCTGTGTACTGACAAGTTGGTGCTGACTTGAAGCCCCCAGGTGCCATTGCCCTCTGGATTCTGGTTGAGTTTGGACAGTGGGGGAGAAGTAGAGGTCTTTAGCCATTTCTCTCTGCCTGAATTCTCTTCTCTGTTATCTACTTGGCCAGTTACTTTACTTTCTTTAGGGCTTTGCTAAGACCTTTCCTTTCCTTGAAGCTTGCCTGACCTTCCTCCTGCACATTGCCCCCACTAGCACCAGTACAGCAGTCAGGGACCTCCTTTACCTTGCTGTATACTTTCTTCTTCCAGAATACGTACTACTTTAAAGAAATTGCATTTCAATTATTTATTATGCTTAATATTTGTCATCCATCTCCTCCTGCTCAAATTTAAGATCCCCAAAGTGGGATTTTTGTTATATTTTCTTCCATTGACGTATCCCAAACTCTCAGAAAAATGCCAAGTTCATGGGAAGGTGCCTCAAATAGGTTAAAGAATGTCCCCTCCCAAAGACTTGTCTATTTGGAACCTGTGGTTGTAACTTTATTCGTAAAAAGTGTCTTTGAACATGGAATAATGTTAAGGAACCAAAATGATAGTCTCTTGGATTAGGGTGGGGCCCTAGTCCTCTGACAAGTCCTTACAAGACAAGAGAAGGGGAAACAGACTGAGAAACACAGGGGACAAGGCCACAAGAAGACAGCCAGAGTTTGGAGTTATGTAGCCCCCAGCCCAGGAAGGCCTGCAGCCACCATAGGTTGGAAGAGGCAAGGAGCATTTGGCAGTGCCACCTCTTGGATCTCAGACCTCTGCCTTTAGAACTATGAGAGAATACATTTCTGGTTTTGAAGCCCTCAAATTTGTGGTGATTTGTTCCACAGCCCCAGAAAATTAATACTGTGCCTGGTAAGCATGTGTCACATGGGTACATGCAAGCTTTGTTGATGTTGATATAACCACCATTTGAAATAATTCTGCTTTCAACAGTTATCAGTGCCTATAAGTAAATGTGGATCCAGCTGACATTTAAGAGGTATTCCAATTGCCTATGGTGCATTTGTGTAGGCAAAACTTAAGCATCTTGAATATTTTCATTCGTGACACTTAAAAGTTTAAGATCTTACTTAAACCCCCAATAACTGCTTTCACTATAAGCCCATTAACAGCAGTGAATTTGCCTGATTGGTTCTTTAGCAGTGGATGGGATCCCCTATCGGTCTCCAACCGTGAAACATCCCCATGTCATTTCTCCATTTCCAGGTGGAGACCCTCCTGCTGTATTTAAGCTAATTCTCAGTGTTGTGTCTTTGGAAGAGCCAGTCCCAAGGGTCCATGTGTTTGCCCTTCCTATGCTTGACAAGGGTTATTTAGTCTCCCCCCGGCCCACTCTTTGTGCGTGCTGGGCTCTTGATGCAGCGTAGTACTAACTATCAGTTCCTTGTAGGAGGCGGATGGTAAATCAAATTGAAAACACCCTTCCTGGGCAGTGCATCTTCCAAATGTCCTCAGGTCTCTTTTACATCTTTTGGAGGCTGCTGCCAGATTCTCTGTGGGACAGAGGAAGCTGGAGCAGCTCCTTGATAGCAACAGAAGGTGCCATTAGCAGAAATACATCATCTCCCAGGGGGGTTAGCAGTTGCAGACCTGATCGCCTTTATTCTTCTGCCAGTGGAGAGAGAGAGTCCTCAGAAGCAGGGCCTGCCAGTAACAGGGCCTCCATCATTCTAAAATATCCCCCTAGGCTTCCAGACCAGCCGTTTGTGCCCAGACACAGCTAGAGTTCCAGAGAGCTTATTTCAGGCATTGATCTTTCACAAAAGCCTCCTTGCTTCCCTGCTTTCCCACCTTCTCTAGCAAGGGGAGGACAGGATAGAGGCCAGCACCTGGCTAATCGGTTGTCTAGCTGGGCCGGGTCACACCTTCCAGGTATGGCTCATTAGATCTCTTTACAAAGAAAATCTATTGGCTTAGAAATTGTTCTTGTAAGGACCCTCATAGGGTTTTCAATGGCTGATTGTTTCACGATTGCTTTGGGAGTGGATTGTCACGTCCTTTCCCCATTTTTATGGTGCTGGGGATTGAACCCAGGTCCTCAGGGAGTGTGGAGCAGCACCCTACAAACTGAGATAAACCGCAGCCCTTGGCTTAGAGCAGTGACTCTCAAACTGCAGCTTTCAGGGCTACATCAAACAGGTTTCTGGGCTCTACCTGAGAATGTCTGACTCAGCGGTTCTGGGGTGGGGCCTTGAGAATTTCCATTTTTCCTTAAAAACCATTGGCTTAGATGTAGAGAGATGATGGATGTTGTTGTGTATTGTCCCACCTTATCCTGACCTCAGTCATTGAACTCAAGGCAGTCTGGTCTTTTGGGGTTGGGCCAAGGCATGTCTTACCCTGTTTGTAGGATGCAGTGAAATCACCTCTTGGTTCTGTGCAACCTGTCTGTGCTAGTTACTGCTGTCTCCAGGAGTGGGGGGACCTTCTCCCATGACCCTGGTTCTCATTGCTTCTGCTACCACTCTGTCCTCCTTTTGGCTATCCAGTGCTAGGGGTGCTATCACCCCACTTTTGCCAGTCTCTGGGTACCCAAACATGCCTCTGTATTTCCTCTGACCCTGCCCTTTACATAGACTTTTTGTTTTGAATTTCTACATTTGAACTATTTGTGTTGATTTCTGGTTCCTGTTGGTACTCTGTCCTTGAATATTTCTCCCCTCAGGGAAAAAGAGTCTTTTCTAGAGACTGAGCAAAAATCAGTAAGTCTCTTTTTAAAAAAATATTATTATTTGTTATTGTTGTTAGGTGCCCTTCAGTTGGTTCCAACTCATAGTGTCTCATATGTACAACATAATGAAACACTACCTGACACTATGCCATGCCTGGCACCATGTAAGTGCTTCTCTGCTATTCATAGGGTTTTTGGGGACCGATTGTTTTGGGAGAGGGCTGATGGATCCTACTCCCTAGCCTTAAGCATGCAGTATTCCCATCTAAGTTTCCCATTCAGGTCCCATTCGGACCGACCCTGCTTAGCTTCTGAGATCAGATGGGATCAGACACCAGGGTGGTATGGCTATAGATTTTTATTATTACCATACAAAATAATTGGTCTCATTATGACATTTCCTTCCTTCCTTCCAGTATTGAGGGGTTGAACCCATGGCCTCACGCATGTTTGCAACCACTCTACTACTGAGCCGCACCTTGAGCCTCATTTTTACTTTTTGTTTTGAGACAGAGTCTCAGCTACACACCATTCTTCTGGCCTCTAACTTGCAATCCTCCTGCCTCAGCCTCCCGAGTCACTGGGATTACAGGCATGTGCCACCACATCTGGCCCATTATGACATTTTCATACATGTATATAATGTTCTTTGCTCATATTCACCCTCCTACTACCCTGTCTTGTCTTCCCCTTTCCACTCCTACTGGGAGCATTGTTGTCACTCACAGTAGAATTCAGAATTGCTGCAGAGTCTAAAAGGAATTGGAGAAGAAAGAAGCTTATACCAAATGGGAAGGTGGTGGCTATATCCTTATCTCAATCTTGGAGAAGTGCCACCCTCTGACTCTCACCACAAGAGCCTCGGAAGGAGGTCCTGCTTGCAGCCTGGGAGGTGTTCTTCAGTAATAGGCCTCTGATCCAACTGATCGGTTAATACATCTGTCATCAGAGAATCGCCAGGGCACCTACCCTAGGCCCTACCCATGCCTTGACTAGATGTGGGTCTCTGGTGTTAGGATTATAGAGGGATTTTATTCTAATTATGCATGCATGTGTGTAATATAAAACAACTCTCAATCTTCAGATCAGAAAATCAGGAAGCTACCTGGAAAACAATAGACTAGGGCACACAGGTCAGTGTCCCACTTGGGTACACATGAGAATGTACGTGTAAACATGTGTACAGACCTGGCACTCCATACATAATGAGAGAAAAGAAGGGAAGGGAAATCAGCCAGATGTGAATCAGACTTATGTCTGGGTAAGGAAATTGCAGATGATGTTTTATTTTCTTAATATTTTTCTTCAACTAAATATTTTTATTTTTAGGGACAAAAGAGTGAAGTGTGGTATGGGAACTAGAGCTCAATGGCCTGACTTCTTCTCAGCACCTATACAAAGTCTCCTTAACCCACCATGTGGTGCAGATTCTACCTGCCCCTAGAAGACTTCCCTGACCAGCCCCTTGTCTCTAAATCTTACTGAGTGATTATTCTTGCATTATTTGTCTTATTTCTCCAAATGCATTGGGAGTTATGCAAAGATAATACTTATTTATATTCTCCCTCTTTTCCACAAGGCCAAGAATAACTGAACACATTGTAGATCTTTATTAGTCAATGGGCAGCATAGTCTTGAAAGGACAGAAAGTGTGAAAATGTGAAAAATAGACCAAATACCATCTCCTCATCCAGATATCCCATAGTTACCACTCATATTCATTGTAGTCCTCCTTCCCTGAAGGGTCATGAGCATCAGCATTATGTCAGTGCTGGGGTTCCTCAGAGCCATCTCCTGGACCACAGGGAGGCTGGGTATGAGCTCTTTCTTCCCTCTTTTTCCAGTGCTGAGAATTTGCATCCAGCTCAAGGGAGACATTTGATGATTTCAGCAGCCTTGGTGACAATCTCTCCATTCTTGTTGGACACCATTTGGTTGGCTGATAAAAGAAATGTTCATTCCTTCCCCGAGAGAAATCTCTTCCAGAAATACACAGCAAAATCAATCAAGTTCTCCTTCTGTTTAAAGCTCCTCCACCCATGTGATGGATGCAATTAATTTCTTTCCCCTTGGAGAGAAGCAGAGTCACTTTTTCCCTTTTATCTTGCACAAGTCCACCTGTCCCTCACAACACAATCTTTCCCATCAGATTCTGAGAACTCTTGGGCCAAGCAACCTACCAACCAATGATTCTACGCAAAGCCATCTTTAGCCTTTTCCCTCCTGTCTTTAGTGTCAAGCTTTTTCAAAAGATTTGTCTATTCCCATGGCATCCATTTTTTTACCTTCAGTTTATTTAACAACTTACTCCAGTCTGGATCAATATGGATTTTGATCTCATTATTTCATTAGCTTAATTCTTCTCTAACCTCCATATTGCCAGATCCAATGGGCCTTTTGGTGCATGTCTTAGTTGGCCTTTCAGCAGTACGAGAAACTATTATTCATGCATTCTTCTTGAAACACTGTCTTTCTTTGGCTTTTCTAATCCATGTTTTTGTCCAGTCACCTCCCTGACTGCTCTTCCACCATCTGTGTACAGGCTCAACTATGTTTCCCCAGCCAGTGAATGTTGAAATGTCCCAAGGATGAGCCCGATGCTTCTCTGTTGATGCTGTCCTTGTGGGAGGTCTCATTCACCGGCATAATTTCAACTCACACCTATATATATGCAGGGTGTGTCCACTTGCCTCTGCCTTCCTAACATGTCTCAGATGCCTCCCAGGCTCCTCCTCTTCCTCACATCTGCAGCCTGTCCTCCTTCAGAGACTCTGAGCTCTCAAAGAATGGCTCTATCACCCCCACGGCTATACAAGTCAGAAGCCTGAGTTAGCCAGCCCATCCCAACATTCCACCAAATTTCCTCCCTCACTATTTCTGAAAGGCATCTGCTGTCATTCTTCACCATCATCACCATACTTGAAACCATATCACATTGGTGTTTTTACTTTTTAATTCTGGGTTAGTACAAAGGCTCTGAACCAGCCCATTTCCGTCAACTTCTTACCTCTTGAAGCCTTCTCTGCCCCACTTCAACGGATCTTCCCAAAGTACAAACAAATCAGGTCATCCTTCTGCTTGATATCTAGCATTGGCTTCATCTTCCTTTTGGAAATGAAGACCATATTCCCTAATATGCCCTATACTATATTGAGGAGCCTCGCCCCACCACCCTCTCTCCAGTTG
>VMDO01014683.1:0-37500 GCA_007922755.1 Pedetes capensis | reverse complement strand
GTAACAGTATCCAGCCAAACCCTTGTTTCTTTCACAGCTCCGGCTGTTATATGATTAATGTCCCCAAGGGCTATCTTGGGGTCAGGCAGGGGAACCTGTCAGAACAGGTGGAAGTGACAAAATGGGCAGGAACTCCTTAGGGGGGACTAGAGTGGAGGGGGAGAGAATGGAGAGGGCAGGGTGGCCAGATGGAGCCGGCGACCTTTCTCTGATCCAAGCAGGCACAGGGAGCATCGTGGGAATGGAAACGAGGAAGAATCACAAAACTGCAGATGTTTCCCAGGTCCTCAATGCATCAGGACTGCCAGCTTGGACTTGCCGAAAGCAGAGGGTGACGTGGCGCACTGCCGCTCCTGGTGGATGTTCTGAGATCAGATGGGATGGGGCCACTGTGAACCCTGTGGAATTAATATGGGGTACCCACATCTGTGTCCATGTCATTGTATATGTTCCTCCAGAGGCCACAGGACAAGGGCTTGCTCTGCTCAGGGGACTAAGTGCACACCAAATGGGCAGAGTTGTTACTGGGGCCAATGCCTCTAAACTATTTGGAATGCTGTACTTAGCAAAGATAATGTGAGGCTGGAGGTGTAACTTAATGGTGGGGCATGTGCTTAGCATGCACAAGGCCCTGGGTTCAATCCTCAGGCACTGCAAAAAAAAAAAAAAAAAAAAAAAAAAAAAAAAAAAAAAAAAAAAAAAAAAAAAAAAAAAAAAAAAAAAAAAAAAAAAAAAAAAAAAAAAAGAAAAGAAGAGAAAAGAAAGAAAGAAAAGATAACATGGAAATCTAAGATGACTTTATAGATTTATAAGTTTTTAGATTTAGAGTGAACTGTAGAAATCTGCAATTCAGGTAACTCAGAGATGACTGAGGCCCCACCGAAGTTAAATGATTTACTTGATGGGAATTAAGAATAGGACCCCAGGCTTCCTAGTTCCAGTTTCATATGACAAACCCACGATGGATTTGTTAATAAGAAGACCCCAACCTTTTTTTTTTTTTTTTTTTTTTTAATTAGATGTGGATTTCCCAGCAAGACTTTGGTCTTTCCTTTGGGTTTTGTGTGGTTTGGTTTTTTGTTTGTCTGTTTTGAAACAAGGTCTCACTCTGTTGCTCAAGCTGGCTTGGAACTTGCTACGTCATCCAGGCAGACCTACAACCCATGATCTTTGTTCCTCCATCTCCCAAGTGCTGGGACTACAGGTGTACCCCATCATGCCTGGCTAAGACTTTGGTTTCTACTCTCCTTATTATAGGCTTCCTCCCCACCCCCCGAATTTCTATATCTATACTTTGACTTCCAGGTTCAAATCTCAGTTGAAATGGAATTTAACTCAATCACCTTGGGCAACCAGTCTTCCCAGATGCCATCTTTGTGAGAAAACTGAGCTCTTATGGCAACCATTTGGGTTGACAAGGTTCATGAGGTGACCATTCTGATGTTAAAGGGAAACTGGATTATATTCACTTTATCTGGCAAGTCTGTCTTTTCTCCTTTTATCTTCAATGCCATGTATGCCAATTACCCATATTCAAGAGCCATCCCAGGGCAGTAGTGGGTTCTGATAGAACTGCCATCTTCAAGTATATTCCAGAAGGTTCTTAAACTGCCAGGTTCTCTGTTAGACACCTATGTTAGGGTAACAATGCCTTCAGCCATACCACCCTAGCATCTGATCCCATCTGATCTCAGAAACTATGCAGGCTTGGGCCTGGTTAGTTCTTAGATAGGAGACTGCCTGGGAACACCAGGTGCTGTATGTTTGAGAAAAGGATGTGGAAGTGCACTTCTAAAACAATCGACCATCAAAAACGCTATGAATAGCAGAGAAGCACTGACATAGTGCTAGGCAATGCACAATGTTGGGGAGTGTTTTGTTCTGTTGTATATAGTGTTACTATGAGATGAACCAACTGGATGGTACCTAACAACAACAACAATATCCTGTAACTCCTGTTCTAATGTTTACATGGTAATAATAGTAACTTGGTCAGCACTTGGACTGGGAAATGACTAGCAGCTTCCATCTGCTTGATCTCCAGTGTAGAAGCTTACAAGTTGGAAATCTATACCAGGTAGGAAAAAGACCACTCTGCAGCATAGTTTGTTTCATCAAAGCAACGGGCATGCTTCATTGAGTAGTGACTATGGACTTAGTAGCAATGCCACACTCAGGGTCATGATCACAAGAGGCCACAGGGAAGAATGGAGTTGAGAGACCTAACCAGGACATGTTAATACTTCTGTGGTTGACTATGTAGCATTTTAATGTGGGTTGTCTTCAAGTGAGTCTTCATGCTGTGGGACAAATCCTACAAAGTATGAAGGACACTAATACATTCCCAGAATTATTACAGTCTCCAGGGCAGTATCACAGAGCAGGTGACAAATATGGCAACCCTTGGCAATGCTTCTCCCCAGGCTTTGTTTCTATAGCCTAAGCTTTGAGGTATCAATTATGGATACATTCTTTACTTTCAGAGTTCTGGTATTTGATTTTTGCCATGGGCTTCTCTTCAGCATTACACATCCTTACCAGGCCAAGTAGAGATTGACCCAGAGCTCCAAGAACAGTCATGTGAAGATTGGCTCTATGGTCTTCGAAAGAATCATACAAAATACAACCCACATGAGATTGAGTCCCTTGTACCATCAAAGGGGATCATGCAGGGCCAAGTGCTGTCATGGCACAGTGGTGGTGGTAGAGTGGTAATGGGTTTTGGCATAGAATTAATTCATGTCCTTGGTGGATCATGAAGTCCTTGTGCCTTTCTCATATTGTTATATAGGTTATGTCAAAAAATTAGCCTTTCATAACCTACCAACAACCCATCTTTTCCAAGGTGTGTGTTCCAAAACTGCTTCCCTCTATGTGGACTGGCTCTTGGTAGAGACTCTTTGGTAGACCCTTGCTGCTGTGGGGGTGACTCTAGGCTTTGCTGTTAGCAAACCCTAAAGATATTTTGGGGTCTCACCCTGACCCACTGTTAAAGTTTGGGAATCACCTTATGAGAGGCCACAAACAAATGGTGACTAATGATAAAGTGCCAATGTTTGTGGGTGATGCACAGTCATGTAAATTAGAGACAGTCACATTGCCTGCCTACCTCTGTAATTTTTTGAGCAGGAGAAAGGAGTGGAGTTAATTACCTTAGGGAGAATCACTTTGGTACCTTAAGGGAACTCGTGGAATGTGTTGGGCTTGATAAAAATCAACAAGTAGGTACTTGGGGAGAGCAATGTTTGAGAACTACCATATTTGGATGTAGGATACCAATGTTTTTACCCAACCAGGCAGTGGGACAGATAGTTTAATGAAGAACAGGAAATATTCAGGATGGCAGATATTTTTTGAAGGCAAAGCTGAGCTATATTTAAAATTCAGGAAATGCTAACTGTGTTCACTTGAGGCTGACACATGTACTAGATTCTTTCCTTTTGCAAAAGATGAAAACATAAGACATATTCAGAGAACAGGAGACCCTCACTCGCTTTGCAGGAGGGAGGTGACTGAGGGAGGGACTCTACAGCCCCTTTAGCCCAGATGCCAACCCTCCTATTTCCTTTAGATCAAAAAACATCATATTTATTCTATCCTGTTATTTTTTTGGACACTTTCTGAAAATGGATTTGTTTTGTATGTAGTTATTTAAAGAAACTGGCCCAGAAAAATCAGCCTGGGACATACACCTTTTTTTTTTTCCTTTTGAACCGTAATTTTCTTTTTGCAGCTTGGATCTTGAGGCAAATGAAGGTCCCCGTGGTGCCCTGATAGCTGCATCCCTTCTTTTAACATTTTTTCAAAGGGCACAGGCCAATCTGCCCATAATGAGCTCAGAAAGTGAGGATGAAGTTCCTGATAATATGACACAAATTTCTTTACTTTTGCTCCTTATTTCATCTTAATTAGTCCCTGTAGAAAGGATTGATTTTTGAGAGGCTTGTAGTGAACATCTGTTGGTATTCCTGGGGTCATTCTTAGCCTGTCCTGTGTTTGACATTTCTTGTAAAAGAGAAGGCATTTGTTCATATTGACATTAGCTGCCTCTGTATCTCTCGGTGGTACAGATGGTCTGTGAATAAAGACATCAAGCTAATAGGCAAGATGACAAGCTTGAATAGAGCAGGGGCTCCTCGTGTTTAAATGGCAGGGCAGCATAGATTGCTTCTGCTGCTGAGCCTGGGGTCTGCGGGTAGAAAGGCATATGGAATAAGTTACAAATGAAGAGACATCCTGGAAAATGGCTACAAATCTCTCCCTGAGACTAGAAGGGCTTTTGTTATTATTATTATTATTACTATTACTATTATTTTTGGTCCATATAGAATGTCAAGCTCCCAGGATAGGAACTGTCAGGGAGAGAAGACAGAGACTGAATTTTATGCCTGCCCTGTGGCCATAGGCTTCTTTCCCCTGAATCAGCCAAGCAAATCTCAGGAGAGAGTTATTGTTCTCGCTTTCCAAGTGAAGGAAGTTCATGCTCTCGCCTTCCTCAGAAGATAGCCACTCTCAAGTCTAGAGGCCATGCTTTCTGCCTCCACGGAAATCATCTTTTCCCAGAGGGACTCTAGGAAAGCAGCACTCTGGAACCTTGTAGTTCTGTTCATTCCCAAGGTTCTAGGCTTTCTCCAAAATCCACATCCATGTTTATTATAACATTTCATTATGGCTTTTACATATGTATATTCATCTCAATTTAATTTCATTTATATTTTAATAATGAGCCATCTTTTAAGACACAGGAGTTTGGGTTGACTCTGTGACTCTGTGCCTCTGTGTTCCCCTGTGAAATGCCACATCTTATTGTAACCTAGTTCAAGTGTGAAGGAGAGCCTACTAGTTCTGGGATTGGGTGGATAAGATGCCCATTCATTCAGATCTCTTTTTCAGTTGTATCCTTTCCACTTCTATCTTCCTAGTGCTACAAACCTAATATTTTCTATTTACTATCCCTATAACAGCCCCCCTTTGACTCAATTACATTAGTAGCTTTTCTTGTGTTCCCCTAGACACATTAGTTCTTTAGTTCTACTCCACATTCTTTATTTGCCGTGTGTACATTGGTGACATGTCAGTATGTAGTGTTGATTTTTAATTTTTATACCCCACTTTGTTCCATGAATGATTTTAGGTAGCTTGTAAGAATACAAACTATATCACAATCACAAATATAGGACTTACCTCCTACAATGGAAAGTGTTAAAAAGGATAACACAGGAAATGGTTTTCTTTCTTTTTTAAAAATTAGTATTTTATTTATACCTGTTAGTGGAGTACAGTGTAATATGTCAATTGATATACTTATTATACAACTATCAAATCAGTATTCTTAATGCTTCCATGTCCTTAGACATTTTATAGAACAAAATAAACAGAAAAAAAGAAAAAGTAAGAATTTTTTTAACATGAAATGACAGTATATGCAACCATGGGTTATACCCTGACATTTTTTTCCCCTTTTTTGTATTTGCATAGAGTTATATCCTGCATTTTGTGTGTTTTCTTTCCCTCTTTGCCCCTCTATGATGTGTTCCCTCTTCTGCCTGCTTCCCCATCAACCATTCCCTCCCAGTCGTCCCCTCCCTGCTCTCTGCTCGTATCGGGTCAATTTGTATTTTCCATTCTTATATAAGTATGATTACACATTTATATATGTATGCATATATGAATATCTGTATAATTTTTCCCCCTTAAAATAGATTTAGCTTCTACATGAGCAAGAGCATGTGGTATTTCTCCTTTTGAGTCTAGGTTATTTAATTTAAAATTATACTCTCCAGTACCATCCATTTTGCTGTAAATGACATAATTTCATTCTTCTTTACTGCTGAATAATATTCTACTATGTAAATATACCACAATTTTTAATATAATCCTCTGCTGATGGAGATCTGGATTGATTCCATACCCTTGCAATTGTGAAGAGTGATTCATTAAATGTGGAAGTGCAAGTGTCTCTGTAGTATGATGACTTATCTTCCTTTGGATATATTTCTAGAAGTGGTATAGTTGGATCATATGATAGTTGTATTTTTAGTTTTCTAAGGTACCTCCATATTGATTTCCATAGTAGATGAACTAATTTAGAGTCCCATTAGCAGTGTAAGAGTGTTCCTTTTTCTCTGCATCTTCACAAGCATTTATTATTATTTGTTTTGTTGATTCTTACTGGAGTGAGATGGAATCTCAGTGTAGTTTGACTTGCATTTCCCTAGTGACTAGGGATATTGAGCATTTTCTCATGTGTTCATTAGCTATTTCTATTTTCTCTTTTGAAAAATTTCTGTTCAGTTCCATTGCCCACTTTTTTACTGAATTATTTGTTACCTTGGTGTTTAATTTCTTAAGTTCTTTATATATTCTAGAAATTAATCCTCTGTCAGAGGTGTAGGATATGAAGATTTTCTCCTATTCTGTGGGCCCTCCCTTTACTCTATTAATTGTTTCCTTTGCCGTTCAAAACCCTTTAAGTTTTGTGTAATCCCACGTGTCAATTTGGAAATGCTTCTCTATGACACAAAGACCCAAATAGTACATGCTGTTCTTTAGAGATTATAGTAGATCAGCATTATTTCAAGTTCATAAATACTAAGAACTTGAATTAAGACTAGTTCCTTTACACAAAGAGGGGAAATTTAACTATGAGTCATTGTTGTTAGGTGCTGTCGAGTTGGTGTCTAACTCATAGTGATCCTACCTACAGGCTAAACACTATTGTTAGTGGTTCTCTGCTGTTCATAGTGTTTTCAATGGCAGAATGATTTTTGGGAGTAGGTTGCTGGGTCTTCTCCCAAAACTATGAGTAGGTAAATAAAAATATAATTCATTGCTTGTCTGATTGTTCTTTGTCTTAAACAGTAGGTAGTGTTGAGATTTTAGTATATGTCCCTCACTCTACCCATTCTTGGGATTTTACCTTGCCAGCTCAGAAGAATGGCCATGGTCTGGGAGAGATGAGAGAGAGGAGGGAATATATAGGAGAAGGCAATAGTGAGGACACAGACAATGAATGGGAAAGAAAGAAACAGGAGAGAAGAGAGCCTCTAATTACCCTGGATAATGGTAAGATGAATGAGATGCTCTAGTTATGGCAGCTATCTGGCTGAAGTAGTTGTTCAGTATTTTCTGTTCATTTCTGTGTGCTGAGATTCCATTATAAGAAGCTGAATCAAATATTTAAGGAAGTGGGAGAATTGGGCTTCCAAAAGGCTGAGGCCAGAAATCAGTAGGTACATATTTGCCTGCAACATGTTTGGTGCAGGTCAAATGGAGACAAGGTCCTATCTTGGTTTCTCTGACAGGACTGTGTTCTGGTCTCATGTTTCAACTTTCCTGACTCCTGAGTGGTTTGTCATGAAATAACAAGAACTTCCTCTCTTGGCTTTATTCTCCCATGCCAAACTGCCTTTTTCTTCTTAGTTGTTGTGAGGAGTCATTGTTCCTGTTTTCTCCTATAGTGCATTCCTTAAAGATGAGGACCATGTATCTTCTATTATTATGCTCAGATCTCCTCTATGTGGAGTCTTCATCTTTCTTTCAGACTGGGAACTCTCTAATCATTGAAATGAGTGACTTGTATATTATTTTAGGAGCTTCTCAAGGGGAGCAATTCTTCCCCTTCTCTTTTCTGCTATGAATCATATTATGGTTCCCATTGAGGATCTCAAGTCCCTTCATTTTACAAACATTTGTAGAGACCTAGTGTATTTCAGCCTGAAGCCATACCATTGTAGCATCCCATCCCATCAGATCTTGGAAGCTAAGCAGGGTTGGACCTAGTTAGTACTTGGATGGGAGACCACCTGGGAACACCAGATGCTGTAGGCTTTGGGGAAGGACTCAACAACCCACTCCCCCCAAACAATCAGCCATTGAAAACCCTATGAATAGCAGAGAAGCACTGACAATAGTGTTTCATCTGTTGTACATAGGGTCACTATGATTTGGACACTGATTCAACAGCACCTAACAAGTATATTTCAGGATTGGGGGGTTAGCTCAGTTGGTAGAGTGCCACTCCACACTTTCTGAGGATCCGCATTTGATCCCCAGCACCACAAAAATGGGAGAAGGACGTGGCAATCTACTCTTGAAGCAATCCTGAAACAATCAGCCATTGAAACCCTGTGAGAGTTGCTATGAGTTGGACAACAACAACAACAACAATGTATTTCAGATACCAGCAGGGCCACCCATGGTGGACAGGTTTCAACTGAGCTTTCAGACTAAGATAGACTAGGGAGAAGGACTGGGCAGCCCATTCCTGAAACAATTAGTCATTGAAAACCTTATGAATAGCAGAGAAGCCCTGTCAAACATAGTGCTTGAAAATAAGCCCCACAGGCTGGAAGACATTCAAGAAATGACTGAGGAATAGTTGCTTCCTCAAAGTAGAGTTGACCTTAATGACAAGAATGGAGTAATGCCCTGGGACCTCCATTTGCTGATGTGCATTGATTCAAAATGAGAAGAAACCCAGTGCTTGCAACAATGGACTCAATCACAAAACAATCATGTTCATGGTACAGTGTTGGGTAATATTTCATTCTGTTGTACATAGGGTCACTATGACTTAGAACTGACTTGACAGCACCTAACAACAACAACATCAACATGGATTATAAGTTTCATGCAGCCTTTCTGTACACCTCAAACTCTGTGTTATATTAGAGAATTCAGCAAATATTTACAGAATTAATTAATAACTGGCTGGATTGAAGGAAGGTGGAAGGACAGATGGATAGATGGATGGATAGAATGAGAGATGAGCCATCTAATCTTCTTAAAACTACCAAAGAGGCGACAGTCTTTTAGCAAGTTTCTTCCTCCCATTCCATCTTTATTTTTTTAATTGTTTTTTCTTTGTTCCTCTTTGCAGTGCTGCAGATTGAACTCAGGACCTCACACCTGCTAGGCAAACACTCTATCACTGAGTGACATCCCAGCCCTCAGCCAATCTCTTTAACCTCCCCATCGTTCCTGATTTCTTCTGCCTTTTCTTCTTCATTCCTTCCTTCCTTTCTTCTTTACATCTGTTACCTCTCCCATCGTCACCATGCCCAATCATATCCTGCCATGTCTACCATTGTCTTTTTTTACTCAAGATCCAGAACTGAGAACTCCCTGATCCCTCACAGATCTAGATCTAGAGCTTTCACAACACAGTGGCACAGGTGAAAGGAGGCAGGGATTTTTCTCTCTTCCTTGGCATCCATTCCTCAGGGTGACCCAGAATCATTTGCTGAGGAAACAAGATGATGAGGTTGCCCTCCCTCCCTTGCTCCCACACCCTGACACACCCGTGTCAGTGTTTTGCTAGCAGTCATTGCCAAGTGTATCATGGTTGAAATGGATGCCACAAGCACACCGGAAACTTCCACCTTTTCTCAGCTGCCTCTCCCTACCCTATACTTACTGCCGTTTAAATGTCACCACTATTGAGCAAACAGTGGAATAATGTGTCAGGGAGACAGCTGATGCTATATTTTGGTAAGTTCTTATCAAAATATCTCTAGCAAGCTATTTGTTTTTGATAAAAAGAATGCTGGTCTTGCTGGCAAAACCCAGTAGTAATTGTACCAGGCCAAACCTTTGGGAACTCTGGCCCTACGGGAGTCTTAAACCCAGCCCTTCTGGCCCACAATAAATGGAGGTCAGGCAGATGCCCTTACCACTAGCAAGTCTGAGTAGTTAAAATTCTTTTCAGCTCCCTAGGAATATGAAAAGGATTCACTTTTGGAGCCTCAGTTTTGCCATCTGGGAAGGAACTTACTCTTTAAATAATCTCACCTACCATCTGTGCATAGTCACATAGGGGTATCTGGTGAGCAGCAACTAGGGGCTGCCTGGTTTCCACCAGTTTTATTACAAAACAGAGATTTGGGGCCATGCTGTCAGTAGGAAAGTGAGTGGCATGATCATTTTTTTCTCCTCATATTTCTAAGAAGTGATTTTAAATCAGTAACTTTAAGAAGCTGAAAGTCAAAAGGAATTCAGAACCTGTAATCCTTTTATTTCTTCTGTTGGCTTTGAGGAGGCAAATAAAACAGTATCTTCTTCTTGCTCCTTTTGCAAACACTAAATTGATTTTGTTCATTTCAGTTGCCTATGAACAACAACAACAGTAACAATGATGGAAATAGCAGCAAAGAGTTTTTTTTTTTTTTTTTTTTTTTGCTAGTATGTGGGGGCGGCAAGGAAGTTTAGGTGCATGTCTTCTAGTGTTTGGCTGTGTTGTTCATGGAAATGATTTAGAGAATTTTTCAGTCTTGAGAGCCCTTTCTCTCACCATCACAACCCTCTAATGAGGCTACTTCTTATTCAGCTAAGTGCTGATAAAGTAAGGTTTCCAAGGACAGCTTGCTACATTTGAAAAATATATACTTGGATGTTTTATGCACTAATTAGATTTTTAGTATCTTTTATTTCTCATATATAAACATGAAATGATGAAAGATACTTTAACAAAAAATATGAAGCCAGTGGTGGCTGACTGGGTGCCCAGAGTAAAATTCCTGCCATCTGTCAAAGGAGAGAACCAAAGCAACGTGAGGACAGGGGAGAGGATCCCTACAGGTGTTCATCTCTTCCCAGAGGATGAGAGCATGAGGGCTGGTTGTGACAGTTGTGGCTTCTGATGACCATGCCCCATACTATGACATTATCCAGCTAATGTGACTGAGCTTTAAGCAAACCATCCCAAGGTGGAGCAAAGACCAGGGTGACCTCTTCAGTTTCTGGGAAGCAGACATCTCTACACTCAGGGCATAAATCCACAATGTTCAGTTTGCCTTACTCCTGAGGGTAATTATTTCCCTTGCCATTGCTGCAGGAACCAATACAAATCCTGACTAGATGTTCAACTTTCCTAGACAGCTTAAGGAAGAAGAAGAGAGTAATAAAACCAAAGCCACCTCCTTCCCCACACATCCTCAGAGAGCTGTGAGTGCAATGATGCGCAGCAAAGAAGAGCTGAGACATTTTTTGCTAGGCTTTGGCACTCAAACTCCACATATGGAGGGTCACAGGGAGAGGGAACATCCAAACTCACAGATGGCTCCCTCTGAGAAGGAGCTTCATGAGAAAAGCCAGGCCTGAGACTTGCTTGGCCTCAGGAACATCAGGATGTTGATGATGGAGCTGGCTTTCCACTCCCCGCTCCACTAGTGGCATCTGATTTCTCTCTCTCTCGTCTCTCCTTTTTCTCCTCTTTCCTCTTCTCCTCTTCTCTTTCATCTTCGATTAGATTAGATGCCACTGCCATGTATGGTTTTGGCTTTTTTCTCATAACTGCTGACAATCCATAGAAATTCTGTATGCAGCAAGCTTGGTGGTTTTATTCTTTGGTAGTTTTTTTCATGAAAACATTTCTTTGTCCAGTGCTCTGCGGCATAACCTGTAGTTGCTGGAATTGTATAACTACTAGTCAGTCGGACTCAGGTAGCAAGGAGGCTCTTGAAAGGAAATACGGAGAAGCAAAGAGTGCACCCATGATGTGAGTCCTCCATTCCTCCCTCTACCTGCCAACGGCATCACCTCTGTTCATTACCTTCCTCCCTCCCCTCTACATCCAAACTTCTATTTCTTTTCTTTTTCATGGCTCTTCACTTCTGCCCTCAACTATTATCTTTCCATCTTAAAGAGTATTTTATTCCTTTTGTTACTCTCATGCAAGGGACTTCTGATACTGTTGACCAGCCTATTAGAAGGGTTACTTTGACCTGAGCCATTTAGCTGTGAGCACAACTATGAAGCTACATGTTAAAAACCACAAGAAAGTGGTGGTTATAACAGGCTGTTTGTGTGGTGTAAGGAAAGCATGGTCTTGAGCAAGTCTCTCAACGTTCTTCCTGACACCATTGCCAACCCAAACCCACTGTGAGTAGATTGTACTGAAACTTGGAGCCTCCTCAGAGCAGCTCCTTGGATGAATGCGTCCCTAAAATCAAGCCTGGGGGTGGGAGATTCTGAATTGCCAGGCTAGTGGTTCACAAAACCAACTTTGTAGGTACAAAATTGTTTGCTCATGTAGGAAATGCCAAGTGGAAGCTCACCGTGCAACCATTATGAGCAGGGACATTTCATTAGGGTGGGACAGAGTGGGATCTTGCACATCTGCCTAACTCCTATGCTTTATGCAAGTACAAATAAAGGGATTTTTTTCATATTAGTGTTACCAGATGATCTTAATAAATACACTGCTTTGTTCTATGAAATTCAATACCACTTCAAAAAAATATGTGTGTAGGTTAAGTATCTCTTATCTAAAATGTTTGTGACCAAAAGTGTCTCAGATTTTGGAATACTTGTGAGTACATAACGAAATTTCTGTCTTGGGGATGAGACCCAAGTCTACACTGAGGTTCATTTCTGTTCCATATACACTTTATATACATAGCCTGAGGGTAAATTTATATATTTCTAATAATTGTGTGTATGAAAGAAAGTTCCATGATGTCGCATTTTCCACTTGTGGTATCCTGTTGGTATTTACCAAGTTTTGAGTTTTAGATGAGAGGTGCTCATCCTGTGTGTGTGTATGTACACTGCATCCATGAACAGGCTTGCAGACATGCACAGACAATTGGAACACTCTGAACTAAGCTGATATAGTCACCAACACCCGCCATCCTTCCATTAAACACAGGCTGGGGTGCCCTCTCCTGCATATGTATAGCCGGGTACTTCTGTTTCCACCAGGTGAACATATTTACCAAGGGTCAGTTAAGTTTGTTCCCAAACCTTCTTATGTCAGTTGTATTTATATTATAACAATGCAGTTTAATTAAATGTTAGAAAACCAATGAGATATGAAACTATAGAGATTTTTTCCCATGAAAACTGAGGTGAGTGTTTTAGAAAGATTCAGTGAGGTTTAGGTTGTTTTTTCCTTTTCCTTTTTTTTTTTTTTTTTTTTTCATCAGTTAAGTCTGAACAAGGCAGCTATAAAAAACGTAGGGGGAAAAGATCATAAAATTGTAGAAGGAGTCTGCCCCCAAATTGCCTTTAAGTTCTATTTCCTTTTAAAGAAAACAAAACATGACATTTAAGAAGCTCTGTGATGGGAATGGTTTGTAGGACACAGTGCTTGCTAAGCTCCATCCCACATACTCATGTGCAAAAGGAAAGGCCTAGGCCTGCCTCAAAAGATCAGCAAATTTACTTAATTCACATGATTTAAATTAAAATGTTGCACCACAAGTGTAGCTCTCTAACCAACTTTAAAGAAAAAAAATAGCTCAGATGATAGTGTATAAAGTGCTTCTGCTCTAATACCTGTGCATAAAATCCAAGTCTGGTAGTTGTGTTGGCATGAAAAAGGAGAGAATTTACAAAGAATTAATTAATTCTCCAGCAACTTGTCAGCATGTCTTTTTTTCTTGCAATAGAGCTCTGGTTCTAAATGAGAACAAGAAAAGTAGATGTGTTCCTGGAGGTGTGGGTGGAAGAAAATGAACATTTCCAGGGCCCCAAGGCTGCAGCCTCCACACTGCCTGCCTCTGTGTTCCTGCTGCAGTGTGTTTGAGCTGCCTCTGGGCAGCACCGATGGAAAATACTGTGTGGCGGGTGTGTATGGGGACAGTAAAGAGCAGAAGGATGAGGTTCTGTGAGTGCTTTCTAGGTCAAGAAAGTTGGAGGTGGCTGTGCGGCAGCTGGGGAATCTGGTCTCTGTTGTCAACAGAGAGAGCTCCAATTGCAGACATCAAAAGCAAACTTTGCTTTGCACTCAGAGAATGTATGGCAAGTGAGCGGGAGCTCAGGGAGAGAGGCCAGGAGCCAAATGAGCTCAACATAAAGCCATATGCTCGGCTTTAATGATGGAGGCGATTGACATTTGCACTCTCCAATGTGGAAAAGGAAAATAAACAAACCAAACCTTGCAATAAAGTCTGTCCTTGAAATCTGTGGAGATGTCTGAAGGCCACAGAGTGTCCTTAGAGCCATCCCTGCTAGTAGGCTGCTCTGAGTCCTAGGGCAGGAGTCTGTGCTGCTGGTGGGCTTTCCCTTTATCTAGCCCAGAGCCCAGCAAGGAGGTTCTCATTAAAGATGTACAGACATCGAGCCAGACAGGTTCCATGGAAGGCATTTTCCTTTACTAGGGGACCTCTTGTCTGTGTTCCAAGCAACCTGTACTGTAGTCCAACATCTGTGAGGGTTACAAAGTAAAATCCTGTGGAAGACTAACTTGGGCTAAGTTAAATAAACCCTCTGTTGCAAATATGAAAGTGATTGATGACTTGAATGCAGTTTTTAAAATATTTTTCTCATAATCTACCCACTCCTTTCAGTTCTGTCCCCCCTTTAACAAGTGTCACCTAGGGAAGGTTACTCTATTCTGAGGAATCATTTCAGTGTGTTTCTTAATGGTATTAGTTCATCTTCTGTTGCTATAATAAAATACCTGGGGCTGGATACTTTATAAAGAAGAGGTTTATTTAGCTCACTGTTTGACACTTAAGTGCAAGATTGGGCAGTCCTGTTGATTTGGCCTCTGGTGAGGCCCTCATGGCAGCTGGCATTGCAATGGCTGGAGCACCTGTGAGAGCAATTACATGGTGAGACATGAAGCCAGAGATTCAGGGGGCAGAGTTAACTGTTTTTTATTTTTATTTTTATTTTTTGGCAGTACTGGGGGTTGAACCCAAGGCCTCGTGTCTGCATGCTTTGCAAGTGCTGGACCACTGAGTGGCGCGCCCAGCCCATTTTTTTGACTTTTTGAGACAGGGTCTCGATAAGTTACGCAGACTGCCTCTGGTCTCGAACTTTCGACCCTCCCACCTCTGCCTCCTGAGCTGCTAGGATTACAGGCGTGAGATACTGCGCCCAGCAGACTTACTGTTTTATAACAACCCTCTCTGATAAGAACTAACTGGAGTCCCACCAGAACTATCTTAATCCCTTCCAAGAACAATATCCACATTGACCTAATGACCTCCTGCTAGATTCTACCTCTTCAACCACCTTAACACCACCATATTGGGTACCAAGCTTCTAACACTTTATTCTTTGTGGGATACATCATATCCAGATCATAGCATTAGCCTGCAGCATTGGAGCCAGTGCTACTCAATTCACACCTGAGCCCTGGGCTGGACTGGCATGCTTGCTATTGTGTTCATCTCTGGGCTGACCTGCCTTCACTCTGTTCAAGCTCCTAGCTTTGCCACTTGTGCCCCTCCATCCTGAAATTGCCTCCCCTTAGGCTATTCATGCCCTTACATTTACAGGCCCATTATCAGACTATACTCCCCTGGTTCTCCTCAAGCTATGGCCTAAATCACCTTTGCCAGCAGACAGATCATGGTTGCAATTCCTACTGCAGATTAATTCCTAGTGCTGGTCTCCTAAAATCAACCTTTACTTAGATTGGAGGCTCTCACTGCAGGACTACTTGGGCTTGTGATCCTTTGCTCTGTCCCTTTCTCCCCAGAGGATGTGCACACAACTATGCTGGGCTGGTGAGGGTGGGATCTGAGAACCACCTGGAACCACTATATTCTCTCCTAATTTTCAAGTTGTATTGCCAAACCCTTGGGATGACCTCTTCTCAGGACAAGACATGTGGTCCCACACCACTTGCCACCATTGGGTGTCTGTTTCTTGTCCTCCTCCAGCATACACACACACACACACACACACACACACACACACACACCCTTCCACTGCAGTGCCTGTGAACAATCTAAGAAGTGTTTTTGTTGGAAGTAGGCTAAAGTAGCAGCTGACAATAAGGGCCCTTGAACTAGATTCCCTGCGTTCTATTCCTGGTTCTTCCATTTAAGTAGCTTGCTACCTTGGCTACATTACTTATCTTTTCTGATTTCAGTTTCTTCATATGTAAAAAGAGATAATACTACTATTTGCCTAATAAAGTTATACGTGACTTTGTATTCTTATTTTGAATAGTGCCTGGCAAGTAAGAAGTGTTTGATAAATGTTAGCAGGTATGGTTGTTGTTGTTACTGTTGTTTCTAAACACCAGTCACTGAAATTCTGCATACTCAGATTCTCGTTTCAGAATGCTGCTTAGAACTATTATAAATCATTAGATACAAAAGGCACTGGGTTCAGGAGCTTCATACTCTCCACATCCAAGCATCCAGAATCCTTTTTCTAATGTATCTTTAGCCATAAATATTCATAAGTTACTATGTTTCTAGCCCATCAAGTTATTAGTAACTGACCCCATTTGGGCAGGCTATTAGTAGAACCTCACCTCTGGTACTTTCAGTTATTCTGCGCATTTAAAATGTCTTTGAGTTCCTTGTATCTTGAAATTTTAATTAGGGATTGATAGCAGGTTCTGATAACTTGTAAATGGAGACTGATCATTTGTTAGCTTGTGTTTTGATAAGTAGACACTTAAAAAAATTCTTTGGTCAGGAGCTGCTGCTCTGTGAAACTAAGCCAGCCTTGGTTTTCCCTTGTGTGTTAATGGGGAGTATATTATTTCTTGAACATCTGTACAACTCTTGTAATAATCTTCCCTGTCTCCCTGCCCTCCATCTCCATCCATCCCAGCCAATATTATACAATATAAATGGAGTAATCTTCCAAAGGCATGATTTTGATCATGTCTTTTTCATGCAAATAAACAACCTTGGCCATTCCCTTACCTACTGAAAATGCCTGTTCATGGTCCAGCACAGCCTGGTACAATTTAGTGGGTCAGAGATCTGCATTTTCCACTGCCAGCTCATCATTGCTGTGCTTCCCCCAAGTTGAACATTCCTGCTTGTCACAAGTGCTCTCTGCTGTCCATTCCCTGTGCCCTTTCTATTCCCACCCACCCAATTTCCTGATCAGAAAGCCGAGATTTGTTACATTTTTCTGGGCTCAATGCAAAGCCACTTCCCCTAAGAATCTCTTCCTAAATCCTCCAGACCAAATGGAGTCAGCCCCAAATGCCATAGCCCTTGACCTCCCTTCACATGCATGCCATATACCATTTGGAATGCTAGGTTTAAAGATACTTTCTGTGTACTTTCTTATGTTTAAATCTTGTACTGTCTCTAATGATTACTTTAGAAAAAAATTCTTAGAACTAGTTAAGGTCTTTTATGCATATTGCAAATCGCCTTTTAGGCAATATCAATCCATTCATTCTCTGTGGTCTATGTATTTGTGCCTATTCCCCACATTCCTTATTACCCTGAGTGTTATTTTTCCCTCACCAGGGCTATTTTTATAGGCTTTAAAGAGAGAGAGAGAGAGAGAGAGAGAGAGAGAGAGAGAGAGAGATGCTTTTATCTTAATTCATGTTATACTGCTCTAATTCCTAGTGAAGCTGAACATTTCAAAAATATGTTTATTAGCTATTCCCATCCTCTCTGAATTGTCTATTGACAAGGCACTCAACATTTTATATTGTAACATATTTGTGAACTTGTCAGCTATCAAGGATCCATATGATAAATAGCTATACTTTCTTCTTAGCATATGATAGGTACATACTAAACATTTGTTGAAAGGTTAAATGGCTATACATGGCTGGTAATTGTTAGTGTTCTATGATCATTTAAAATTATCTAGGGCTGTGGCTGTGGGGGTGAGGTTTAGCTCAGTTGGTAGAGTGCCACATTGTGCTCTCAGAGGCCCTCCTTTGATCCCCAGCACCACAAAACTGGGAGAAGGATGTGGCAATCCATTCCTGAAGCAATTCCCCCAAAACAATCAGCCATCAAAAACCCTATAAGGGTCACTGTGAACCAGACGCAACTTGATAGCACCTAACAGTAACAGCAGGGCTGGGGCTGTACCCAGTGGTAGAGTACTTGTCTGGCATTCACAAGGCCCTAACTTTAGTCCCCAGCTCTGTAATCAATCAATCAATCAATCAATCAATTTAAAACATCTAGACTCAAACTTATACCTGTTTAACTTAAGAAATGAATCCTGAATGCAACATAAAGCATTATCCCCATGTCTCTCACTTCATAAACCCTCCATCTGTGAGGCTGGTTGAGAGGATTCTTTTGGGATGGCCCAGGATGCTGAACTTCACATGCTCTGTTCTTCACATTGTAGACTTCATCAAATAAAGATAGTGGTTTTTGAGCCTGAGAAGCAGACAGGTAGAGCAGAGCACACCTCTGCTTTGAAAGATGACTGCTTTTGGCTGAGATGGCATTGTGACAACTTTCATGGACAGATGCCTGGCTATTAGGATTGCATCTTCTTAGACGTCAGGCTTTTCTTTGTAGAAACTAAAATCCAATAAAAGTTGGCTTATCTGGTATTCTATCAAGTGGAACATTTTCTATTACATCATATTCATAGGAATGACCCTAAGGCACTGCTAGGTGATGCTCAGGGTCACTTTGAAGTTAAGGGTCTTATGGATTATACTATATTCTTTTGAAAATTGGTGATTATAGCAGATGTGGTAATTTTCCACTTACCAGAATGCCTGAGTCACCACCAAAAGCAAAGATTCCTGCAGCCTGGGAGACTTTGTGGGAGCCTCTATGTGTGTGTGTGTGTGGGTGTGTGTGCAGGCAAACATGTGAGTGTTGAGTATTGGGAGTGGTGATAGAACAATGAGTTGGAGTCAACTTGGAGAGTGACATTCACCATTAATCTTTACCATTCCTCACGATTGGCAGATGTCCCTAGCGAGGGATAAATAACACAGCTAAAATGTACCTTCTAAGGTTGGCTTTGCTTTGGAATTGTTTGGTGGAAGCACAGGAAGTAAGGAAACCAAAACCACTTCAACTCCATGCTAAAAGGGTTACTCAGTCTCATTTCATAAGGGAAATACCAGGCTGGATTATTTTGATCGTGCATGTGGTTTTTTTCTTAAGTAAAGAAAGCAGTAAGTGGTTTCTTCCTTGTGTGGAGATAGCACCTGCCAGCCTGACCTGCTGACAGATAATTGCTTGACAGCGAGCCTTTGATGTTAAGCTTCACTTAGGCAGAAAGAAAGTTTCCCTGCACCTCCCTGACGGTCCTGGGTGGTCTTGTCTGCTTTCCTTCCCCAGAGCCTTGCCAAGGAAATCCATGGGTTCAGGGTGCCCTTGGGGGTGGAGTCAGCAAATGCCAGGCCACTCTCCTAAATGTGGAGTGCAAGGAGGAACCCACCAGCAAACTCAGCTTAAAACAAACAAGTGCTAAATTAAAAAGAATGTTAAATACAGATCAGCTGCCTGGCTCCTGACAGCAGATTTAATTCTTCCCTCCTCTCACCTGACGGAGCTTCGCCTGCAGGGTTTGCATCAATTATCTGTCGACATGTGGAAAATGATTGATGAGCTGCCTGCGGCACTGGAGTACACTTTGTCAACCACTCATCATTTATACATCTTATCTCTGCCAGAACAAAAGATAGGACAGCCCCACACTGAATTGGGGGTGTCAATGTGGGGAGAGAAGAATAGGGGGTGAAGGAGACAAGGCAGGCAGAGCCATGGGGGGCCCTGCAGAGACCAGCTTGGTGATGAGGCCCATAGCTGTGGGCCCCCAGCAGTCTGGTTAGCCAGCTCTGTCAGTGCTGTAGACCCTGGTTTTGTCAAAGCACTTTGGCTGTCTCCTCCACAAGGGCCCAAGATGCAGGCAACTGCATGCAGTTTTATTTACAGTACCATCCTGGAAGACTTTGGAAGCACTGCAACCCCTTCCTCAACTGGCCCTGTGCTTGAATCAACCACTCTTAGGACGGGGTTTGGAACTGTCCTTGACAAATAAGAGTCATGGCCTGATGGAGCCAATGTCTGAGAAAATGTCAAGGGGAGTTGTCTAGAGCAATCATGGGGAAAAGTGGCACTGTATGATAATGGGTAGTAAAAATTATGGGGTTTTCCTTTTCTTTTTTTTCTTTTCTTTTTTCTTTTCGTTCTTTTCTTTTCTTTTTCTTTTCTTTCCTTTCCTTTTCCTCTTTTCTCTTTCCTTTCCTTTTCCTCTTTTCTCTTTCCTCTCCTTTCCTTTTCTTTCTTTCTTTTCTTTTCCTTTCCTTTTCTCTTTTCTTTTCTTTTTCTTTCTTTTTTTTTTCAGGCCTTGTTCCCAAGGGTGGAGTGAGGCCCAAATGTTTTCTCTTGGAATGAGAAGAAAGGTTGGTGATGGTGCAGCTCCTTGTTTGTTCCCTACCTCCGACCTTACTCTTAGTAATAAGACCCATGCTCAGATGTGAACACAAAAAGTCCACCCACAAAGATCCTTCTGTCCATGCCTGTCTTTTCTCCCCTGGTGACACTATTAGAGCCACAAACCCAGGTGATGACCTGTCATTTCTAGGCAATAACTGCTGAAAATAGCAATTTTATTATGAGCCGATCTCTATTAATTTGCTCTCTGTTAAAGGCATCCCATTTATTGATTTCTTTCTTTCTTTGAAAGAGAGGGTACTGACAAATATAAAGTCAGGTGACCCAGTTATATAATTTGAGTGATAGGCCCAAAAGATTGTTGGTAATTGGATGGGGGTGGAGAAGAATTAAGGTGGAAAACTTCAACTTTATAACATAACAGGATTTTCTCCAATAAAACCTGATACACTATTTTAACATTATTAAATAATAAGAATGTAAAATGAACATACTTATTAAGTGAAATCTAAAAGCAAGTAACAGAAGTATTGTTAGGTAGGTGGGTAGACATTAGCAGCCCAAGGAGGAAAGGAAAGGGAAACTTCATGATCTTTGTCAAAGGTTAACCAGTCTATAGATTTATTAAAAAAAAAAAAAAAAGATTCAAAACATGATTCCTGCTTCCAGCCATGACACAACCTCCAAGGACACCTAAAGGACAATCCTTGGACAATATCTAGGCTTTCTGCTAGTCCACCCCATACCCTAACTAAGATTAATGACTGCCTGACTCCTCAGGGTATAAACAAAGGCAGGTCATCCTAAGGTATTCATCTATGGACCCATTTCTTGAAGTGTACCAAACAAGTCCATTAATCCATTTCACAAAACAAAGACCCTAGGCTCCCTGAGTCCTAAACCACATAAGATTACTTTGTAACAGGAGGCTTTCCTTTGTCCTGTCTAGGAAAGTCAGAACTTGAGTTTTGTGCCCAGGGCTCATGTCACACTGGCAGAACCCTCATTTACCCTGGTTCCAATAAAACTAGATGGGAGAAGGACCTGGCAATCCACTCCCAAGGCAATCCCGAAACAGTCAGCCATTGAAAACCCTATGAGGGTCACTATGAGTCAGATACCGACTCGATGGCACCTAACAACAACAACAACAATAAAACTAGGAGAAAAAAAGATCACAGCCCCTGGTCTCTCAGGCACCAGCTTGCCAGTCTTTCCAAGATGCTTTTCCTTCTAATAAATGTTTGGTTAGCTTTACTTCTGGTCTTTTTCTTTGCCTGGGGAACATCCTAATCTTAGGTCATTTCACCCAAAGAACCAAGGTTTTCCCAGGTTTTTGCCAACTTTCTCCAGGCTCTTCAGTTTTCTGGTAACATCCCAGGTATAGGACACTCCTTTGCCAGACAGACAAACTCATCGATAATGTGTGTGTGTGTGTGTGTGTGTGTGTGTGTGTGTGTGTGGTGTGTGCTTTAAAATGAATATTGGATGGGGTTCAGAGTAATAAGTCATTTGCTATATCCATTATGCAACTATTAAATCACGTTTGGTTACACATTCATCATCTTACATATTTTATAAAACAGTATAAACTAAAGAGAAGAAAAAAAGTAGAAATTTTAATTAATATGTAATAAAAATCAAACATAATCATGGATTATATTCATATTGATTTTTTCTTTTCCTATATTTTTCCATATATTTATATAGTTGCAACATATATGTTGAGATTTTCCTCTCTCTCTCTTTATCCCTCTACATTATTTCTCCTCCCCTTCCCCACTTCCCCAACCTCCACTCCCACCTACTGATCTGCTCCCACCTTCTTTCTGATCTGCTTATATTTTCCCTTCTTAAATAGGTATGATTGTTCATTGTTATATATCTACATATGTACAGTTTCTTTTTTCCTTTAAATTAGATTTAGCTCTCACATATGAGTGAAAACATATGGTATTTCTGTTTTTGGGACTAGGTTAATTTGCTTAAAATGATCTTCTCCAGTTCTATCCATTTTGCTGCAAATGACATACTTGTATTCTTTATTGCTGAATAATATTCCATTGTGCATATATATATATATATATATATATATACCATAATTTTCTAATCTACTCCTCTGTTGATGGACATCTTTGTTGATTCAATGCCCTTGCAGTTGTGAAGAGTGCTGATTAAATATAGAAGTGCAGGGATCCCTGTAGTGTGATGACTTGTCTTCTTTTGGGTATATTCCCAGGAGTGGTATACCTGGGTCATATGATAGTTCTATTCTTAGTTTTCTAAGGTACCTCCATATGGATTTCCAAAGTAGCTGAACTAATTTACAGTCCCAGTGGCACTGTAAAAAGGTTCCTTTTTCTTCATATCCTCACCAGCATTTGTTATTATTTATTTTGTTAATCTTGGCCATTCTTATTGGAGTGAGATGGAATCTCAGTGTTGTTTTGATTTGCATTTCCCTAATGGCTAGGGATACTGAGCATTTTTTCATGTTGAACTATAAGATAAGCTTAGACTTTTGTTCTTAGCACTAGCTCTTAGCTGTTGCCTGCCTTTATTCCTTAAAGATGAGCTATTGCCTTGCAATAGAATTTGCATATAGACCCCGGTCCTCAAATTACTCTATGCTCAAACATTTTGGTCCTCAAACAATATTTTTGAGAGAATTATGATTCAGTGCTGGACCACTTGCTTAGCACTCGACCACCATGCTAAAATCTGTGTGAGATAACACACTTCTCGGTAAAACAAAGGGGAAAGCATCATTTTGCAGGTTGATTTCAAGAAGTAAAGACCTGGCCTGGTGCTGTGCTCACAGTCTTGTTTTTTTTTTTTTTTTCTTTTTGGTGTGTGTGTATATATATATACATACATATACCATATGGTTATCATGGCACCCAAAAAACTTTCTAGCACTAAAGGAAAGAGGAAGACACTGTTGTAAGAACAACAATCGAATTTTAAAAAGAACTTATTGCTAAGTGAGTGGCATATATGTGTTTGAATTAGCCATTCAGTAAGTTGGGTGAAAGAAAACCCTTAGAGGCTTCCTCTAACACTAAAATTATAAAGTAAATTATTGTTATGTGCTATTGCGTCTAGTCTGACTCATAGAGACCCTCAAAGAGTTCTTGTTGGCTCATTGTTTCGGGATTGCTTTAGGAGTGGATTGCCACATCCTTCTGTTTTTGTGGCACTGGGGATCGAACTGAGGGCTTCTGAGAATGCAGAGCAGCATTCCTTGGGAAAAAAGAAGTTGCAATATGAAATTTACATTTGTACCAGGAGAATGCATTTACCGTTCATGAAGTCAATGAATTAATTCCCGAGGCCTAAGAAACTTAGAAAAATGGTTTCCTCTAAAAAATGGATCATATAAAGCTCTGAGTTTGGCCATCTATAGGGAATTTTTTTCTATGAGTTGCATGTTGGGGAGAATTCTTCTGCTAATTCTGTTTTTGCAGAAGTCAGTGCTTTGGCCTTGAAGTTTATTTTCTTGCCAGTGCATTGTCACTTGAGGGGAAAAAATTCCCCATGGAAACCTTATGTTGCAAATTTGCTTAAACAGATAAATAAAACTCAGCTCAATGTCATTTGAACTATCTGGATTAGATGCTGATAGAGAAGGAAAAATCTAGTATATGCAAATGATTAAATCCTCAATTAACAAGGAGAGAGCTTTTGTGTTTTATCTTCCAGAAACATCTTTTATTTATAAACAAGTACAATATTTTACATATTTTTTAAAAATAAAACAGCAGAAATAACTATATTTGATTAAAAAAACCCACTTGTCCAAAAATATGGATACAGAGAGTTTCAAGATAAAAATTTTTGTGTAAAATAGAAGATGCAATCAATGTTTTTGTCCTTAAACTTTCTATATCTTACATATATACTTTGGACAAGTTTTTAAAATCAAATAGTGTTTGTTGAAATCATGTGGTGACTATAATATGCTGGGCTGAGGAGAGCCATGCATATCAAGAGCCCTAAGTATGGCCCCCATATGTTTAGCATCAAGGATGCCGATGTGTCAGCATTTGTGGCCTATCACTCAAAGGAGGTTTGGAGAATTTGGTGAAGATCCAGGAGACAAAACCAAAAAGTTACACTCAGTAGTGCCTGCCTAGCCAGCCTGCACAGCCTGAACACTTTTCACTTTGCTTTTGTAGCCCAGTTTATACCATACCCTTCCTACCTCCATGTCTTTGTTTATGTGGTTGCCTCCTATTGTAGGGTCTGCTTTCTGCTGCTGTGCTGACATAAATGCTCCTGGATCCATCTTTGGGTTCCTGTTCAGATGCCCAGCTTTCTGTCAGGCCTTCTTAGACATTTCCATTCTATGCTAGCTGCTCCTTAAGCTAAACCCTTCGAGTTCATATAATACACTTAAATACTTAATTATTTCATATCAGCCACTCTTGTCTAGCTATCCTCAGCTCAGCCGGGGAAGATATCTGTCTATTAGACAACATCTCCATTCCTTGGCTGCAAATAATATTGAATAATTGATCTTACTGGGGCTGTGGCTAAATGATAGCCTCCAGTTATTCACCAAGAGGAGGGCAGTGTTTTCTCATTGCCCATGCAGGTTGGACTTGGACGAAAGGACCTCAGGGAGGAATTTAAGGTGCATAGAATTTGCTGACAGAATGTTATTTACTTGATCAAAATTTCTATGAGTGTTGGTATATACTTCCCTGAAGAGGATTAAAAACAAGAAGGATCCTCCTGAGAGACAGGGGAAGTGATGACAAGTACTCTAGCCAGGCCCTTCCTCTGCGAAATGGAGTTTATGCCATAGGCAAACACACAGTGAGATGCTCAACAAATGACCCAAGCCCATCATAGCAAGAAGAAAACAACAAAATGCATTGATTTCAAAACTACCATTTAGGAAACAAAAACCAAACCAAAACAAAACAAATTAAACAAACAAACAACAACAACAACAACAGATCTAATCTTATGGCAAATGGAACTGAGCTTTGACTTAGGGGCCAGGATGTGTCAGATTCCTGGCAAGGTTGAGGACCCCTTTTAAAGATTTGGTTAGTGGGAGATTGGCCATTGTCTCTGGGAACTGTGATTCTAAAGTTAGGAGCAGCAGGAAGAATTGGGGAATGGTGAGAACTAAATCAGGAGAATATTTGAGGAAGTGTCTAATTTCAAGAATGTCCCAAGGGAGTTGTATCTTACCCTCATGAAACTATAGACATCTTTTTTACCTTATAATTCATTATTTAAACTTTGACAACTTTAATTTGGGACTGAAAAATGATGATTGAAACACAGAGCTATGTTGTAATGATGAAGGGCTGCAAATTTACAGACCAATTAGAATGGCATTTGTTTTCATTCTACAGCAACTTTTCTTCCCCCAGTGTGCCCCCTCAAAACCAGGAAAATAGATTTCTGCTCCCAAGGGGGGTTTTCTGGAGCTGACAGCTGCCATATGCCATGGGCTAGGAGGTGGGAGTCCGTTTCCCAGCAGCTTGCAGACAGCCACTCCTTGGACCCTGCCCATTTTGTGGAACCACTCTCCCTGCAAAACAATGCCATTTAACTTCCAGCTCTGACACCTTGCCTATTTCTATTTCACATAAATAAACCTGCTCCCCCCTTCACTTGCCTCCCCCAGGTCAGGCATTCCTCAATTATAGTCTTAAACCTGACCAAGCAAGAACAAATTGTGACCTTAAGTTATATCTTAAAGTCCTGCCTCATATGGGGACGCAGAGAGTCTTTTTGGCATTCTCTTTGACAGGCTGCTTGTAGATAGAACAGTTTTCCATAAGGAATTGAAATCATACATCAAATGTATTGTTTTATATGTAAGCCACTGGAGACCAATGAAAGCAGTTGGTAGAGCTCAAATACCATTACAAATAGATTTATTGTAGTGTGTTTTCTCCCACCTTTTTCTAGAAGTTATTACTTTAATCTTAAGAATTTATGTAAGTATGCTTGTGGCTTTTATATGGTTTATGCATTCACTTTGGAGACTTTTAGCTATTTAGTGGTGAGGTGTTTAAAACAAGTGTTATCAAGGAAATAATTTTGGCTTTACATCATTTTTTTTATATTTGCCTCTGAATGCTACATATAGAATAGCCAGTCAGCAATATAAAAGAGTTATTGTGGATGTCATAGAAACTTATCTTTCTACTGCCCTTTAGTTTGGCGTATTCATCTGTACCTCCAAAAAGCAAGCAGAGATAAACAAGCAGTATTCCATTGCTGCCAAATTAGAAAAAGCTCTGTGCCTTCTTTCCTGGATCGTTTCAAAGACAGAGAGCATTAGACTTCGGAGCAATTAAACTCACTGTAGTGTATATATGCTAAAAAGACTAGAAAACATCTTTTATTTTTCTGTCCAGCTCCACAACAGAGCTGTTTGAAAATTTAAAAAGAAATATCCTAAATGATCTCAGAAGATGTCGTTTACCAAATTAATAGTGCAAGTAAATCATGTTTAGTTCAATTTTTTTGCATATTCTATTATTTAGCCTCCTTAATAATTTCTTTTCACAAGCCCCTATTAAATTTGCCATCTTTTTCTTCATATATTCACACACATGCTTCCACACTGTGGTTTCAAATATTCTGCATAAACTGACTTTAATTTGGAAGCCATATTTTCTAAGTCTGTTGATAGAAACTTGTCAGTCATTCCCAAAGCAATATGTTCCAATCTTACTGTTCATACATGGAAAGCTATGGTTTGTATAGTTCTTACAAAGACCTTTATGTCCTCTTTGCCCTTTTCTCTCCTGCATTTAAAACTTTTTTACCTTCTCATGCAATTCCTTTTCTACATCTGCACTTCCATAACTTGGTAGTGATGGGGAACTTGACTCTTCAGCTTCTTGTGAACTTATTTTAGAATTATGGCAGTGTTTTCATTAATACAGAGAAGCAGATACACCACAAGGGGGTCCCAATAAGATCAGACTGTTATGTCAAATTAAGATAGCCTGTTAACCTCCTGCCAGTTACTGAAATGGAATGGCAGGTTAGCAGTTTTCTCAGACTACCTCAGGTCCTGGAGAAGAGACTGAGCCTTTCCAGTCTCTCCACAGAGAATATTGAGGAGAGACAATGCCTTTCTGGGGTAGAGGTCCCTTCCAGTTCAAATGTTGTTTGGAAAGGGAAGGTAACTGAAATCAGTTTTCTAATTATGACTGGGTGCTTCTTCTGGAAAACAAGGATTCTCCATGGATTTTGAGGTTTGGCTTTAAGATCTGTTCTAATCTGAGCCAATCTACCCTGTAGGAGAACAGAATATGTCACCCCCATATATGACTGTTTCATTAAGAATTATTTTGAACCTATTTTCTTGAGAGACCTGGCTGGGATTTAGCTCATTTGGTGGAGAGCCTGTTATGCATACTCTGAGGCCCTGGGTACAATCTAGCAACGAAAAAAGTCAGAGAAGGATCTGGCAGCCTACACCTGAAACAATCACCCATTGAAAGCCCTGTGAATAGCAGAGAAGCACTGACATGGTGCTGGGCATGGCACAGTGTTGGGGTTTGTTTCTTTCTGTTGTACATGGGGTCACTATGAGTCAGACCAACTGAAATATCTGAAGACTGCAGCCAGGCAGATGCTTTCAAAACAGTAGAAGTTAGTTTTGCAATGGAAATTTGCATTTGTAAAGGAAACCTCCATTTTCAATAATGTCTCTCCAACAGTAAATGACTAAATTACTGGAGATTGCAATGGAAAAGGGACCAACTTGAGTCCTCAGAACAAACCTTGCTCTTGAATATCATACTTTACCTGGATTCTTCCTCATTTTTATCCCCTTAGACCTTTTGTTTCTCTTGAATGGTACTTAAGCATGTACTCAAAGCTATCTCTGAGATTTATTCATTTTCCTCTGGCTTTCTCTGATATATACATGAGGTGTATTTATTAGCAAACTTCTGTTTTTGTCTTGTCAATTTATTAGCAAACTTCTGTTTTTGTCTTATTTGTTTCAGGGATCCCTCCAAACTAAGAAGTTTGAAGAATAGAGACAGAATTATTTTTGCCTCTTTACAACCCTTTGGGTAGTAGCAGTGGATTACTAAAAAGATTATTTTCAAAACACAGTTTCACTGCTTTCAAATCTGCCTAGTAATACATACTAGTGCCTAATGTAGCACCTCTAGATTGAGGACCTGTTTTAATGACTACCGATCATCTGTAATTAACATACAGATTGTTATAGAACAAATGAATGTAGATATGTATGTCAAGTTTGTACTCCTAAATAGGTTAAGTATTCCCCACCTGATGTGTCCCATGCCATTAATTTGCTGAATAAACACTCTTTTTATAGTTGAAAGACCAGTTCCATTTCAGCCTGATTATTCTAGCCATTCCAAATTAGGTTTGTTCAAATTAATGAGACTTTATTAAATTAGAAAGGTGACCTGGATTGGAAATTATAGTCTTGCCACAAATCTCTCTGACACTGGACCTGTATCCAAGTTGTGAGCCTTGTCACTCAACCTCAATGCATTATTCTAAGATTAGAGAACCAGAGTTTAACCTGCTCCATCAGTTTTTGGTTTTGGCCATCAACTTGACTTTGGTGTATCTGACCCCTAATTCTTTTCTATCTTATTTTTGTCTGCTTTGTCCTGAAGTCCACGGGATCACCTGTGGGAATCCTCAGTGCACAGCATGTTGTCCCTTTGCCTAGATGCTACTCTTGACTCAGACTTCTTCCCTAGGTGGGCAAGTTTGGGGAAAAACCATTATTTCAGGTCATTACTAGGAGACATTTTTTCTGCTTTAGGACTTGGCATTCTCCTAATATAGATGATTTTTGTTTCCTTTCAGTGGATTTCAGGTGTATGGAGTTGAATTAATCTAATTCTTTGTGTCACACCATTATCAGTTGATTTATGCATAGCATTTTTGTTTAATGTGTACATACACATATTTTAAATAACATAATCAATGAGCCAACCCGAGAACTAGAATGTAGATGATGTTTTTGTTGTTGTTGTTTTTGTTGTTGTTGTTGTTGTTAGGTGCCATTGAGTCAAGTCCGATTAATAGTGACCTTATTATGTACAACAAAATGAAGCACTCCCTGACATTGTGCCATGCCCAGCACTATATCAGTACTTCTCTGTTGTTTATGGGGTTTTAAATGGCAGATTATTTCCAGATTGCTTCAGGAGTGAATTGTCCTGTCCTTCTCTCATTTTTGCAGTTTTGAGGATTAAACCCAGGGCCTCAGCACAGAGCAGCACTCTACCAACTGAGCTAAATCCCATCCCAGGAAGAATATAGATATAACATACATTTTTCCATGTGGTCATCTTTAATTTTGTGTTTAATATGCCATTCCATTTTAAAAAGATTTTAACACACACATTTATGTGCCTCAATAATAAGTTATTTAGAGCTGTTTAAAATTTTTATATAAAGAAAGTTTTTGAGATTTGCTTCTATCATTCAACATTATGTTACTAAACTTCATCTGTGCTTAAAACTATAGGTCATTCATTTTCAGTGCTGTATAATGATCTGTTGTATTAAACTGCAGCAGATTTTTCTCCAGAAGATGGGCATGTTGTTGTTACTTGTGCTGCTGCTTGTTTTGAACAGAGGTACCTGTGTCTTATTGATGCATATGAACTAGAATTTCTCTTGGAATAGAATTTCTGGGTCTTTGGATATACCCACTTTAACTGTACTAGAAAATGCAATCCTGTTTTGTAAATAGTTGGTCCAGTTTAATACTACCCCTGGCAAATATAGATCTTCTGGGGTTACCCATCTCCAAAAGTTATTGTCAGATGTTTTTTCCTTTTCTTTTTCTTTCTTTTTTTTTTTTTTTTGGTGGTACTAGAGATGGAACCCAGGGCCTTTTTTCATGCTACGCAAGTGTTCTACCACTGAGCTATACCTCAGCCTCAGACGTCGTATCTTTTAACAATTAAGTGCACATAAAGTGGTATCCCTTACAGTCTTGATTTGAATGTCCACTTAGGTGACTTTTCTGGAACTGGAATTATGTATTGCCTTTGCACTAACAAAGCAATAATTCATTTTAAAGCTATAAAATCTAAGTTAAAGATTAGGACTGTCTTCAATTTAGCAGTCAAGAGGTTATTAGGGTACACTCTGACAGAAGAAAAACCATTCTTACAATACAGTAGGAAGAGCTCGACCCTGAGTCAGGAGAACTGGTCAATCCTGGGCCCTGACTCTGTCAGTGATTTCCTCATTGACCCCCATGGGAATGTCAGTTTTTCAGTGTTTCTCTTTCCTCATCTGTTAATTGAAGGTTTTGATCACTAAGAGTATATTCTAAGTTTTCATTATCTGGTAAGTTTTAACTATCACATTGACTCAGGTGTTTACCTTTAAAACATTTGAACACTCATTTTCTCATGTGATATTTCTGATAGTGGAGGAGTGAAGATGAAGAAAGATGAGACGAGAGCCTACAGATTTTGGCAGTTGGCTGCATGGTGACCTTGCGGAGAACAGGAGGTTCATTAGCGCCAGAACTATCTCCCTTTGGCCTGCCTAAAAGCCTCGAACTTCATACCTGTTTCATTGCTGGTTCTTGAAGGCCTTGGGCCTGTGGAGCCCTCCATTAGCATGCAGATGTTCCTAGAGGGGTCAGGGAGAATCTTTCAGCTCATTATCACCGAAATCCTCCACAGGGATTAATTTATCAGATCCTTTCCCATTGGACACCTGGCTGGAAACAGAGCCCCTGTGACTGGGCACCTGGTTGATGGGGGGAAGCCCTAGGAGGGAGAGAAAGGTTGTCAAGGGCCAGGTGGAGATGTGGGAGTCCTCCCCACTGGCTCATCTCTACCCAGAACCCAAAAATCAAACAGTTGGAACACACAGGGCTGCAGCCATATCTTTGGGGGAAAGTTTCCCTGACAATTAACTAGAAAAGAAAGCACCAAAGGCTGCCAACTAGCAGCGACCCCTCCTGAGCCTGCAAATCGCTGCTGAAAGTCCCCCCAGCTTTCCTCAGCTGATGGCAGATGCCTTTGAGTAGAGCTCTTTATCATCCGGCCCTGTATCCTGGCCCAGTCTATAATGTGGGCATTTTGAGTCATGGACAGGCCCTGCCACATGGCTTCAGCTGGGACATTTGTGTGGTACCTCTTCTGCTTTGTTTGACACCCAAACAACTCTTTAAAAATGTCGGCTCTGGCCCTACCTCATAAAGGGGCCTCAAGCGTGTTGTCTAATGTATCTGGGCCTCTTTTGTCCCCCTCCCCACAAAAACGTGTCCTTCCCGGCGCCTGCCCTGAAACTCCCCCAATAACTCTCCCAACAACACGGGGTTTCGCCTAGGTTGACCTTAGCCCCTTAATGTGCCAGAATGTTAAGGAAATACTCTAGCTGTTGTAACAGGTTAAATGAAGTCTTCACAACTTGTCTGTTAGATGGATTTTGGGGTATAGCTTTCTGCTGCCTCTCTCTGGATACAGCATGTCTTGGTTCATGGGCAGCCGAGCCCCGGGCCTTTGTCTTTGTTCACTGTTGTGTTTAATCCCCCCACCCTATTCATTAATCATCCCTTTGCCTATTTATTCCGTGGCAAGTATAGTGAACACACTTAACGTGTGCTTTTGTTTTGGTGGCATCCTTTATGAGGACCAAGGCAGAGCTAATTATGAACTGCAAAATGCCGGTGACACTCTTAGATAAGCGCCAAAGGCTGCCTCTACCAAGACACAGTTTTGTCTTAGCCTTCCAGAGCTTGTGGCCAAGCAACTGGGGTGCGTTCTGTAGCTGTAAGTCCAGAGGAGCAAGGCCAGCACTCAGTTAATTGATAGAGGTGCTCCATGAAATCCTGGCCAGACAGCCAGTTCAGGCGGCCTGTGCCCACATCTGGGTGGCCCAGCAGGGGCTTCCAGACCTTTCCAGACCAAGCAGGCATGTGACAGCTTTGGAGCTGGGGTCCAAGTGGGCTCCTCCAACCTCTAAGTATACATTTCCCTTGGTTCCGAGATCTTTCTTGTCAATGCTTCGTGACTTTTATATCCTCCCACTGGAGAAATAGTTTTCTTTTGCTATTAGACATTTTGTGGCACCAACTTTTTAGTTGTAGCCTTTTCAGCTTGTTAAAATGATAGAAAGCTTGAGACTTTCACCTTAGAGAGGTTGTCCTTGACCACTGATGCCCAAAGCGATCAGCTGAGCCCTACTCATCTCTATTGTATTACCCAGTTTTATTTTCTCCATGAATTTGTCACTATTAGAAATAATTTTTATTTCTTTATGTATTTCTTGTCTGTTTGGCTATTAAAATGTAAGCCCCTGTATGCTTAGCACTTAGCCCCTTGATCATTGCCTGGCATGAATTAGAAACCTAATGTATGTGTTTCTTATGTGTGTACAGAGGAAAAAATTCTGTTTCTTCTTTGTGTGCATGGTAAATTGACTGGGGCCCTATAAATTAGACTGACAAAAGATAGATTAACAAGAGAAAAAACAAAGAGAAGTTTATTAACATGTGCATAGTCCATCCACATGGGAGCATTCAGTGGAGCATCACTAAAAGGGATGGTTAGAACATGGGATTATACAACATCTTAAAAAAACCCATTAAAAGTTTAGAGAAGTGGCAAGACAAAGAAGAAAGACTTTGAGTTTCAAGGGCCACAAATTATGGGAAGGAAATATAGAAGAAACTAACAGAGGGTTGATGTTTTTGTTGTTAGGTGCCGTTAAATGGAGTCCCACTCATAGCAACCCTGTGTACAACAGTAGGAAACACTACCTAACACTGTGTCAGGGAACATGATGTTTTTTGTATTTAAGCCCATTGTTGGAGCCACTGTGTCAATCCATCTAGTTGAAAGTCTTCTTTTTGCTGACCTGCCGCTATCCCAGGGCAGAGAGAGAGACCCAAACAAGTGTCAGCAGCCTAAGTGCTGCAGCTCTTTTTGCTGTCTCAGGGGCATCTGTGGCTCTTCTGCCTCTGGCACTGCCACCAGAGACTGTCCTCAGCTTTGGCCTCTTGGGTGCTGGGTCTAAGAGGCTTTCCTCAGCTTGCTTGTAGTGTGTCTTTCCTTGAGAGCACTGTCTAGTCATCTTGGTCTGGATGGTCATGCCTCTATATTGCTGGTCAAATCCAAAGAGAGTTGTTCCTTCATTGGTGGTCAGACAGAGAGAGTTCCCAGCAGAAAACTAGCAGCAAGAATCACTCAGCATCAACATCAGCAGCTTGCAGCATCACCATTATCAGCTGCAGCCTCACATGCAGAGTGAGCTTTGTTTAATAGCCCTTGGGTAACTGCCTCAAGATGACAATCAGGTGGGGGTGTGAGGAGCTAGGTGCAACCAATTTAGGAGTGAAATTTAAATAAAGAGTGAAACCAGATGTCACTATTTAGACATTCAAGGAGAGATCCTTGATTACCAACCGTAGGGGGTGGGAGGAGTACGATGAGGGTTGGATAATTCCCTACAAAGTGAGTACCTCCAGTGCTTCATCTGTTTGTTGAAACATCTCTATTGGAATTCCATCAATTCCTGGAGCCTTGTATTTCACCAGTTCCTTCAAGGCAGCTTCCACTTCTTCCTCCAAAACTATTGATTCCTGATCATATTCAATATGTTGAAATGGTGTATCACCCACCAATTCTTTTTGGTATAATGTATTCCTTCCATCTTCTTTTGATGTTTCCTGCATCATTTAGTATTTTCCTAGTAGAATCCTTGACTGTTGCCACCCAAGGCTTTAATTTTTTCTTCAGTACTTTAAGTTTGAGAAAAACAGTTCTTTCCTTTTAGTTTTCTATCTTCAGCTCTTTGCAGACGTTATAATATAATATTTGATTTTGTCTTCTCAAGCTGCCCTTTGAAATCTTCTTTTTAGTTCTTTAAATTTGTCATGTCTTCCTTTTACTTTAGTTGCTCAAAATTCAAGGGTAAGTATCAGAGACTCTTTTGACATGTAATTTGTTCTTTTCTTTTCTTTTCCTGCCTTTTAAGTAGTCTTTTGCTTTGCTCATGAATGATGTCTTGGATATCATGCCATAATTCTTCTGGTCTTTGATCATTAGTGTCTAATGCATCAAATCTGTTTTTAAGATGGTCTTTGAATTCAGGTGGGATATATTTAAGGTTATACCTCAGCTCTGATATACTTGCTCTAATCTTCTTCAGTTTCAATTTGAACCTGCTTAGGAACAGTTGATGGTCTGACCCACAATCAGCACCTGGTCTTGTTCTGACTTCTGATATTGAGCTTTTCCAACATGTCTTTCCACAAGTATAGTCAGTTTGTGTGTTCCATCTGGTGAATTCCATGTGTGTAGTCACTGTTTCTGATGGTGAAAAATGTATTTGCAATGAACAAGTCATTGGTCTCACAAAATTCTATTATGTGATCTCCAGCATTGTTTCTGTCACCATGGCCATATTTTCTAACTACTGAGCCTTTTTCTTTGTTTCCAACTTTTACATTCCAATCACCAGTAATTATCAGTGCATCTTGATTGCTATTTGATCAATTTCAGATTGCAGAAGCTGGTAAAAATCTTCCACTTCTTCATTTGTGGCCTTAGTGGTGAGTGCATATATTGGAATAATAGTCATATTAACTGGCCTTCCTTGTAGGCATATAGGTATTATTTCTATCACTGACAGCATTGTATTTTAGGACAGATCTTGAGATGCCTTTTTAGATGATGAATGCAACCTCATTCCTCTTTAAGTTTTCATTCCTGGTATAGTAGACCATATAATTATGTGATTCAAAATGGCCAATACCAGTTTAGCTCACTGACTCCTAGAATGTTGATGTTTATGGACTTGTTTTCCCTTTTAATGCTTTCTAATTATCCTAGATTAGTACTGTGTGCATAACACATTCCAATTATTAATAGATGTTTACAGTTTTACTTTCTCGTTTTGAGTTATGCCATATTAGCAAAAGGAGGTCTTGGGGAGTTTACTCCATTTCTGTCATTTAGGTTAACTCCACTTTAAGGAGGCTATTCTTCACCAGTCATCTTTTGAGTGCCTTCCAGCCTAGGGGGCTCATTTTCCAGCATTATATCTAAAATGGTTTCCCTGCTATTTATAGGGTTTTTAATGGCTTATTGTTTTGGGAGTGGGCTACCAGACCATTCTCCCTAGTATGTCTTAGTCTGGAAACTCAGCTGAAACCTATCAACCATAGGTGGCCCTCCTGGTATCTGAAATACCAGTCGCATGGCTTTCAGACTCAAAGCAATACACAAGCCTCCACTGCATGACAAGCTGAACAGACATGTGGGGATAACAGCGTGTAAGGGCTAACGCTAGTTAGTGAAGTTTGTTATGTAAGTTTCTATGGGGCCACATCTAGGCTAAGTGTCTAGAGTTATCTCTAGTGATTAACTTTAGTCCTTCCTTGGTAGAGAGGAAGAAAGAAGCACCTTTATAAATTTATGTCCTGCTTTTAGGCAAATAGGAGGAGGGAAGATACTTTTCTTATATTTGCCATTTCTCAGTTATCTTCAGCTCAAAATAATCAATATGCCAATGTGGCATATGTTGGGATGCATATTCTCCTACTCTTTGTGTGACCCAGTGAATGAACAGATAAATGAATTGTTGGAAAGACTTCTTTTCCAGAAAGGTAATTGTTTAGAATTTCCTCAACCATAGGTGCAGGTTTCCAATGTTCACCTTCTAATAACCATGTCTTCATCACCTGAGCTGCTTCCATCATGCTGGGACTATTGCTCCATATTCTGCCCTCTGCCATCATCCTGCAGGATTTGTGAATCTTTACTTGACTTCTGTACAAAATAAATCAAACTCATGGCTTTGTTTCTAGAATATCTATACCACCCCACCACCAACTTATCACTTACCTATACATTATTTTTCCACATGGATAAAGTACTGGTCATTGTGACATGTATCTGATTATTTTGCCCTCATCAGTTAGTTCTGGTGCCTCCGGTTGTGTATCTAAGGTCTCCAACCTTAAGTGAATCTTTTTCTGATTTCTTTATACCACAAGTCTGCTTTCTGTTGCTGAAACAAAATTGTACACTTTTTATTGCAAAAGGCTTACAATGTACACTAATTTTTTGTGTGTGTGGTACTGGGGCCTCACAGTTGTATGCTTTGCAAGTGTAGTACAATAATTCTTAATGACATATAATAAGTTACTGTGTGTTAGGATAAGTTCTTTCATTTTGTTCTAGAGTGACTTGGCTTTTCTTGGACTTTTGACTTTTATGTAAAACTCAGAATCAACTCATATTTCACTAAATGTCCTATTTGGGTTTTCATTGCAGCCATAGTAAATCTACCAGTCAAACAGGGAAGACTGAGTCTTCCCATTCGTAAATATGGTATTCATCCCTTTTTAGATTTTAAGTGTATTATTTTATGATTTTAGTATATTCATAGCATTGCACAACCATTACCACTATCTGATTTTAGCGCATTTTTATTACCCTCAAAAGAAATCTTGTACCCATTGGAAATTACTCTCTCTTCCTCCCTGCTGCCAGAACCTGAAAACTACTAATTTTCTTTCTCTCACTATGGATTTGCCTATTTTAGACATTTCATATAAGCTGGATCATAAAATGTGGGGTATTTTATGACTGGCTTCTTTCAATTGTTGTTGTTGTTGTTGTTAGGTGCGGTGAGTCAAGTCCAACTCATAGACCCTATGTACAGCAGATCAAAACACTTGCCAATTCTGTGCCAGGCAAACCATCTTATTTATGTTTAAGCCCATTGTTGCAGACACTGTGTCAATCCATCTGGTGGAGGGTTTTCCTCTTTTGCGTTGACCTGACACTCTCCCAAACATGATGTCCTTCTTCAGGGATTGATCTTTCCTGACTACATGTACGAAGTATGTAAGATGCAGTTTGGCCATTCTTGCTTCCAAGGCGCACTCTGGTTGCACTTCTTCTAGGACAGATTTGTTGGTTCTTTTGGCAGTCCATGGTATATTCAATAGACGTCTCCAGCACCACAATTCAAAAACATCAATTCTTTTTCTGTCTCTCTTATTCAATGTCCAGCTTTCACAACCATATGATCCCTCTGAAAATACCATGGCATGAGTCAGACGCACCTTCATCTTCAATGTGACATCTTTGCTCTTCAATACTCTAAAGAGATCTTTTGCCACAGCTTTTCCTAGAGCAATGTGTCTTTTGATTTCTTGACTGCTGCTTCCACAGGTATTGATTATAGAGCCAAGCAAAGCAAATACTTGGACAACCTCAATCTTTTCTCCATTTCTTGTGAAGTTGCATGCTGACCCAGTCGTAAGGATTTTTGTTTTGTTGATGTTTAGTCGTAACCCATATTGAAGGCTATGATCTTTGATCTTCATCAGTAAATGTTTTAAATCCTCTTCATTTTCAGCAAGCAAAGTGGTGTCATCTGCATAACGCAGGTTGTTAATGAGTCTTCCTCCAATCTTGATGCCACGTTCTTC
>VMDO01014682.1:0-53748 GCA_007922755.1 Pedetes capensis | reverse complement strand
TCTCTCTCTCTCTCTCTCTCTCTCTCTCTCTCTCTCTCTCTCTCTCTCTCTCTCTCTCTCTCCTTCTCTCCCTCTCCATACTGGAGATGCAAAAGATGAGGTCATCCATTGGTCACAATCCCTTCCTCACATTTCATATTGCTTCAGCTCATTATCTCTTACTTATTGTAATAATATTGCAATAATTTCCTCTTGGGAAGCAGTTCAGAGTTAGAAGTGGATAGCTTTAAGGCTGATAGAATGATGTAGAAATTGAGGTCAAAATGAATATAGTTGAATAAATTAATGAAACCAGCATTAATCTAGAGGAGAAACTTATAGAATTTACATAAGGATCTCAGCTTGAACTACTTTACCATTGAGACCCTGGAAATATTAGGGCAACTCTAGGTCTAACTTATCTACATCAGATGTTTCTTCAATCATTTGAAATGAAAAGAAAGTTGACCTATATGAGAAGCTTGTTTGCTTTTGCTGTTCTTATCCTTTCGCCTGCCACTTGTGTTTGTTTTATTATTTATTTGTTTGTTTGTTTATTTATTTATTTATTTATTTTGTGTGTGTGTGTGTGTGTGTGTGTTTGTGTGTGTGTGTTTAACATTAACAGGTTACTAATAATGTAGGTTCTGTTTGCTTTATATGTAGAAGCTGCTATTCATGGTAACCCAGCTGGGTAATTACACCAGTTATTTTAAAAATCAACAAGTTGCACCAGGCACTGTGGCGCATGCCTGTAATCCCAGTGGTTCAGGAGGCGGAGGGGGGAGGATCGCAAGTTCGAGACCAGAGGCAGTCTGCATAACTTAGTGAGACCCTGTCTCAAAAAGTAACAACAACAACAAAAAAGGGCTGGGGGTGCAGCTCAGTGGTCCAGCACTTGCAAAGCATGCAGGCGTGAGGCCCTGGGTTCCACCCCAGTACCGAAAAAAAAAAAATCAACAAGTTACATTTATTGAATAATTTATAGAGCCTTGTATAAAACTAAAATGTAAAGTGTATACAAAACTAAAGTATTGATATTAAATGAGGTGATTTATTCCCAAGTTTTATGAGATATTAGATATTAGATATTCATAATTATCACAGTTATGTTGTATCATTTATAATGAAGGTAAACCATAAAGTTAACCCATACTGAATATTACAAGTTTACTCAGTAATTATATGACATTGTGAAAATAAATTTATTGTACTAAAGATTTCCATTTTAGTTCTGAGAGTTCCTTTGCATCTTAAAATCTGGGTCTTCTATTTTGATTTGTTCCAATTTTTACAGACCAAATAGATCCACTTCTGGGAGGAAAAATTCCTTGACAAAGATTCATCAAATGACTTTAATAGAGTAATAGACCCTCAGAATATTGAATCAAAATCAATTTTTATATTTGCTACTTGTTTAAAATATCTTAAGATGCTGTATTACTTGGTTAAAAGAAGGCTTAGGAAATAACACTATGATTAGTGATTAAATTTCCTTGAGCTACTTGTTATAATATTTAAGAAAATTTTTATATGATACGAATTTCCATGGCATAAGTCCTCAGTGTTATTGCTGTGCATTTGCTTGTCTAACTGTATCCTTTACATTTCTGAAATTATCCCTGTATGCTCTCAGAGCCATACCCTTTTACTCTTATGTTTCTCTCTGCTGATAATGCTGCTTGCTAATGACTGCTCGTCTGCTTCCTCTGCCTCACACTGTTGTTGCTGTCTCTAACATCAAGGAATGGAGTTCCTTGTTCTCTCAGACATCACTTATTAACCTCATTGCCTAAGGAAACATCCATATTTTCACCTCCCAACCCTGTATGAAGATCTTCCTAAAATGATATTGAAAGTTATTTTCCCCTCAGAAGTCTCCCTTCCACCCATGTGCTGTCTGGCTTCATCTTTATATGGAATCTGTATTAGTTATAGTACTGTTGTTGTTGTTAGGTGCCTCCGAGTTGTGTCCGACTCATAGCAACCCTCATAGGGTTTTCAATGGCAGACTGTTTCGGGATTGCCTTGGGAGTGGATTGCCAGGCCCTTCTCCCATTTTTTGCGGTGCTGGGAATTGAACTCAGGACCTCAGAGACTGCAGCACAGTGCTTTACCAACTGAGCTAAATCCCAACCCCAGTTATACTACTGGTAGTATCTTTATTAAATATTTATCCTTTCCTGAAAATATGCAACAAAGAATAAATGTAAGGTTCTAAGTTGAACTGGTGCCTGATAGATAGATAATTTCAAATCGACGGTGGTTGCATCTCTAGCAAGATCAGCACTGCTGTGGGTTGAATATGAGTTATTTCCCAAGGGTTGGTGTGTTGGAGGCTTGGTCCTCAGGTTGGTGATATGATAAGTGGTGGGACCTTTAAGAAGAGGGGCCTGATTAGAGAGCCTTAGATTGGTGATGTTTTCCCTTTAGAAGTTCTTGGGGACTCTGACTTGGTCTTTGTGAGAAAACATTCTGGTTCCTCTCTTGCAATGTGATCTCTCAAACCCACGTACATTCATGGCAGGATGTCTTCTGCCATTAGGCCTTCACTAGAGACCAAGTCAATGGGACCTCTTGATCTTGAATGTTCAATCTCCCAAATTGTGAGCTGAATAAACCTCTTTTATTTATAAAGTTAACCTGCCTCAGATATTTTTATACTGAAAAAGACCAATATAAATACATATTCTCCCTTTACTAATTTTCATACTTTTAATAAAGCTTACAGATACAATAAAAGCAGTGGGGATTTAGACAGGTGACACTTAAGCACATATACTCTCCCAGACTGAAGAGCATAAAGAAGATGATAGTGAGTTTATCTTTATCTAATCATGTCTAGTTCACTTCAGTATTTTACTTGAATTTATTTGATCCTTTCCATCAATATGTTATTTAAGTCTTTTTCTGTGATGAAAATATTTTTATAAATATACTTTCTGGCAATGATTCCAATGTTTCAGGGTGCACAGTTATAGTGTATTTCCCATCCTCCATTGCTGATAAGGCTTTCTGATTGAATCCTGGCTGATGAATTTCAGAAGAATTAGTAGATGTTACTTCCACGGTGAAATATAAAGATCTCCTATAGCAGAGAAGCACTTTCAAATACAGTGTCAGAAAATGAGCTCCTCAGGATGAAAGACATTCAAGAAATGACTGGGGAAAAACTGGACACAGTGGCTCGTGCCTATAATCCCAGCAACTTGGGAGGTGGAGGCAGGAGGATCACAAGTTCCAGACCAGAGGCAGTTTGTATAATTTAGTGAGACCTTGTCTCAAAATAAGAGTTGCCTCCTCAAAGTAGAGTTGAGTTTAATGAGAGGAGTGGATTATAGCCTCTGAGACCTCCTTTTGCTGATAAAGCATCACTCAAAATGAGAAGAAACAGTTGCTGCAACAGTGAGCTCAAACAAAAAGATTGTGTACATGGCACTATGTTGTATAGTGTTTCATTCAGCTGTACTTAGTGTAACTGTAAGTCATATCCACCTCTATGGCACCAAACAATTTGGTGAAAATGGCACCAGTTGCTGATTGCCTAGAAGACTTTATAAATAAAACACTTGTGTAGACATTCTATTTTTGTACCACTGAAATTCTGATGTCTACAAAGGGGAACACCTCCAAACCTGAAATCATTTATAAAATCTCATGTATTTATGTTTACATGTTCAAACTTCAAAGTACTCTTTGTTTAATATAATACACCTATTCAGACTTTTTTTTCACTGCTCAAAATTGGTTTTGAAATTGTCAATTTTGATTGCTTCTGCCTGTCTGTAGCCTAGAAGACTATAAATAAAACACTTGTGTAGACATTCTATTTTTGTACCACTAAAATTCTGATGTCTACAAAGGGGAACACCTCCAAACCTGAAATCATTTATAAAATCTCATGTAAATGGTAATTTATAAATCTCAGGCATCTGATCTCGCCTAATCTTGGAAGTTAAGCAAGGTCAGCCTGATTAGTCCTTGGATGGGAAACCATCTGGGAATACCAGGTGCTACAGGCTAGAGAAAAGGACCTGGCAATCCTCTCCTGAAACAATCTGCCACTGAAAACCCTATGAGTAGCAAAAAAGCACTGAAAATAGTGCCAGGCATGGAGCAGTGTTGAGGAGTGTTTCGTTCTCTTGTACTCAGGGTCTTTCTGAGTTAGACTCAACTCGATGGCACCTAACAACAACAACAAAAGTGCTTCTGCTATTTTTATTTCACTTTACTCACATTGGCAATATGCTTCTGTTTAAGGATTTTGGTGGAAAAAAATAAAAGTTTTATGGGGTAAGATTGGGTGATTATGGAGGGTAAGGTACAAGGGTCATTCTCTTTTCAGTCAAAATCTGCTGAACACTCAGTGAAGTGTGGACAGGTACAATGTCATGGTCAGAGAAATTGTCATCTGCTTGCTACAACTCAGAATGTTCATTCCACAAATCATAATGCAACCTTCTCAAAGATTCCAGATAGTTAAATTTTGGTTGACTGTTTGACAAGGATGAAGAAGTTCTAAGTATACAATCTATATCACATCAAAGAAACAGGTAATCATTGCTTTCAGGTTTGTTTCCAGGTTTTTTGTGTCCCCCTAATATTAATTTCCACAGCCTAGATGACACAAACTAATACAGAATCCGTGAGTATCTTCAAAAAATGGTAATTTATAAATTTTAATTACTTTAAGGATTTTAATTTCTTTACCTATTAAGTCTTCAAAGTTTTTGGATTTGTGAGAGACTCTGGTTGGTTGATTTCCTTTTCTCATGTAAATGATTATTTCACTACAGAATTATACAGCTAATTGGTGGGAAGTCCAGTTCAAACCATGAATACCACAATTGGTCCACAGCTATTCAATATCTGGAATTAAGCCTTTCCCTTCGGGAAAAAAGAGCATAATTTGTATTCAGTTACCTAATTAATGGTCATGAATCACCTCTCTCTGAAGTGGTTGCAATAAGAAAACAAAACACTAGATATTAAGATATAAAATATAGCTAATTTCCATTTCATTGGAGTTCTCAATGATCCCCTGAGATCTGATTAAGTAATCATATGGCCCTTAGCACTACTTGTAAGTATTCAATAGCATTTGAGACTGCTAACAACCTGAGTTATGCAGATGACACAATTCTGCTTGCTGAAAGCGAAGAGGATCTAAAACATTTACTGATGAAGATAAAAGAATGTAGCCTTCAGTATGGATTGTTACTCAACATCAACGAAACAAAAATCCTTACAACTGGGTCAGTATAAACTTCGCAATAAATGGAGGGAAGATTGAGGTTGTCCAAGATTTTGCTTTACTTGGTTCTACAATCAATACCTGTGGAAGCAGCAGTCAAGAAATCAAAAGACGCATTGCTCTAGGAAAAGCTGTAGCAAAAGATCTCTTTAGAGTATTGAAAAGAGAAGATGTCACATTGAAGAGGAAGGTGTGCCTGACTCATGCCATAGTATTTTCTGTCACATCATATGGTTGGGAAAGCTGGATTGAACAAGGGGGACAGGTGAAGAATTGATGCTTTTGAGTTATGGTGCTGGAGATGATTATTGAATATAACATGGATTGCCAAAAGAACCAACAGATCTGTCTAGAAGAAGTGCAACCAGAGTGCTCCTTGGAAGCAAGAATGGCCAGACTGTGTCTTACATATTTTGGACATGTGGTCAGAAGAGAATGATCCCTGGAGAAGGACATCATGTTTGGGGAAGTGGCAAGTCAATGAATAAAAGGAAAGCCCTCCACTAGATGGATAGACACAGTGTCTGCAACAACGGGTTTAAACATAAATAAGATCATGTGCCTGGCACAGAATGGGGGGTTGTTTCATTCCACTGTACATAGGATCGCTATGAGTCAGACTCTACTCAAGGGCACCTAACAACAACAACAACAACAACCCACTACATGTTAACAATTCATTGTTGATATTCAGTCTTCATTTTTCAAATAGTCAGCATAGAGAGAACACTGGTGTTTTTAAAGATTTTTTTTTTATGAACCATTCAGAGAAAATAAATAAAACTGAAGTTAACTAGCTCTTGAGTGATGAGGGATATACACACCTCATGAAAGGGCTAATGGATTCAATTATCATATATCATTCAACTCAGAAGTGATGAATATCTGCTTCTTAAAATTTTGTTTTTATCCATCATTTATGTATGTATTCAGATATGTTTATATAACTTGTAAAAGTTTTAAATAGATAGTTTTAAATTTAAACATAAAACTGAGAAATATTGATCTTAGATTTCCATGCAGTTTGGTTCACTTCATTTGTCACTTCTGTATAAATTGTTTATCATTCCATAAATAGTTTATATTGCAATCAAGGATAAAATTCAGTTTGTATGTTAGATAATTTGTTTAACTCTATACTTAAAAATCTTGCTCTGTGATATATATGAAAATGATAATGGCTAATACTCACTCGAGGGCTATACCCAATACATTGTTTTATGTATATAAAAATTAAATATTTAATAGTCACCATGAATCTATACTATGATTTGACTGTGCTTTATCTCCTCCAAAATTCAAGTTAAAATTTTGTCCCCAGAATACCAGGGTTGAAAGATGGTCAGAACTTTAAGAAGTATAGGGGGTTAGTGCATTCCATAGAAATGAATTAGTTCTTGTGAAAAGACTCAGACAGCAGGTTATTATAAAGTGAGACTATACTTCATGTTTGCCTCCATCTGTTGCCCTGTGGCATCCGATCCCATCAGATCTTGGAAACTAAGCAGGTTCGGGCCTGGTTAGTTCTTGGATGGGAGACTACCTAGGAACTCCAAATACTGTAGACTTGGGAGAAGGACCTGACAACCCATTCCCAAAAATTAATCTGCCATTGAAATCCTATGAATAGCAGAGAAGCACTGACAATAGTGTTTTTCCTATTGTACTTACAGTGGCTATGAGTTGGATACCTACTCAATGGTACCTAACAACAACAACATACTCCATGTTTAACCTCCTCTAAACCTGTCTACTTACCCTTCTGTCATAGTGAAGCAGCATTGCTGTTTAACCACTCCTCTTGGACTTCCAGTCTCCAAAACTGTGGAGCTAAATAAACTACTTTCCTTTATAAATTGGGGCTGGGATTTAGCTTAGTGGGTAAAGTGCTGCACTACAGTCTCTGTGGCCCCGAGTTCAATTCCCAGCACCGCAAAAATGGGAGAAGGGCCTGGCAATCCACTCCCAAGGCAATCCGGAAGCACTCAGCCATTGAAAACCCTATGAGGGTCGCTATGAGTCAGATACCGACTCCACGGCACCTAACAACAACAACAAGCAACCGTTTAGGACTGGGGTTTAGCTCAGTTGATAGAGATCTGTTTTGTATTCTCTGAGGCCCTGGGTTCAATCCCCAGCACCACAAAAATGTGACAAGAATGTGGCCATCCACTCCCAAAATAATCCCCAATCAGCCATTGAAAACCCTATGAGGGTTGCTGTGAGTCAGAATGACTTAATGGTACCTCACAATAACAAGTAAGCTTTTAGATATATTTTACATTATTTTCCATATTCATTCAAAATTATAAAAGGATAGAAGGAGATGTATTAAACCTATTTTATTTCACTTCCCAAATATTTTAATAGAAAAATATTTGGAAAAGAATATAGGTGATGAAATTTATCTGAAGTAAATTAAGGATATTGTTATTTCTTCTCAAGGTTCTCTTGTTGTTGTTAGGTGCCATGGAGTCATCTCTGACTCATAGCTACCCTCACAGGGTTTTCAATGGCTGATTGTTTTGAGATTGCTTCTGGAGTGGATTGACACATCCTTTACTGGATTTGCAGTGTTGGGGATCAAACCCCGAGCCTCCAAGACCACAGAACAAGCACTCTACCAAATGAGCTAACTCCCAGCCCCTCTCAAACTTCTACTCAGAATTAAATAAAAGTAATAGAAATCTTGAGGGTCTGTTGTTTGTTCTTGTTAGGTGCCTTCAAGTTGAGTCTGACTCATAGCGACCCTATGTACAGGGGATTTAAGAAAAAATCCAGGATTCTTTTTACATATCAATATCTAAATAGTTTTGGTCCTGACATTTTCCTTATTTTCCTACCTGCAAGTTATTGTTGACCCATCACTCAGAGTTAACTTCACTCTATTACTTAGTACTTTTCATATATAGTATTGTTTTTTGTTTTACTTCTGTAATATTAGAGCTCATACCCAGGGCCTTGTGACAGTTATTGTATGTATTTTGGGTCTAATAATAATTTTTAAAATAAGTTGCTATTTTTTACTTCATTTTTATTTTTTTAGTAATAAGTTTTTATTGTATCTTATGAAAATATAGATAGTTGAGTAAATGCTGTACCACTGAGGTATACACCAAGCCTTCATATATAGCATCTTATAAAACTCCTAGCCATTTTTTCTCTTAGTGTTAATAGTTAGTAATTCAAAATAACAATAGTAATGTTGCTTTTCTCTTAGTGTTAATGAGAAAAATAAAAAACATTTCAAGTAAGTGATATTATATAAGGTTGTTGTTGTTGTTGTTAGGTGCTATTGAGTAGGTATCCGACTCATAGCGACCCTCATAGGGTTTTCAATGGCCGGGTGCTTTGGGATTGCCTTGGGAGTGGGTTGCCAGGTCCTTCTCCCATTTTTGCAGTGCTGGGAATTGAACTCGGGACCTCAGAGACTGCAGCGCAGCGCTCTACCCACTGAGCTAAATCCCAGCCCCATTATATAAGGTAGGGAACAAAAAGAGGGCACACTAATGATATTTAATAATAGTAATAATGCAAAGTTATCAAAAAGTATGAAAGTATGTCTTTTTATGGCTTAACTTTAAAGATGAATGACTGAAACTAACTTAAAATAATAGCCAACTTAAATTACCATCATGGTCTTTATAAATTATAACTGGAAAACCTAAAAATTGATCATAAGCTATCATTTTTACTGCAAGCCACAAAAAGCCACAGTAGTAAATACAACTCCTGCTACCCGCTGGAGTCTGTGCTTTCTTTAACTTCTCCTGAGCCTACAAGTCCTACAAAAGGCAATACAATGCAAGTGTTGCAGTGCTCTATTACTACTGTAGCTACTTGAGACAAAAAAATTATATTAGGTCTGAATAAAACCAGCCAAATGAATGAGGAGCTTCAGAGTCCCAGACAACTATTCCCACTAATTGGAAAATGAGAGAGGCTTCACTGAATCATTTTCTAGTATGTATTTTGAAATGTCTTAGAAAACTTAATAGTAAAGAAACATCCCAGAAGACATGAGAAACTGCTAACTAGACAGTGAAGCTGTCATTCACACTAAGAGTAGTTTTGAATGTTTAATAACAGCCCATTATGATACAGTTGTAAAATTTATTATATATATGGTTTATTAGATTAAACCATATATTTAATATTTAATATTTGATATGGTTATATTATTTACTCTCAAATAAATTCAGAAAGTCTAATTATTATATTTCCCTTCATTTTATCAATTTTTTCTAGGACACTTATTGATTGAGCATATGATGGGACTATATTTGTTTGACAAGAAGAAAGGAACATCTATATAAATTGTTTTAGATTTTTAATTAAGTAACTTTTGAACCATATAAAGATAATGAATCTTCAATAAATACAGATTACACTTATCATTTGCATTGGGAAACTATACATATTTGTTAAATCATATCACCAACATGTGGTAACTCACTAGTCCTCATTCTATTTCAAAGAAATACATCTACCAAATGTGTGCACAAGGCCTTGGGTTTTCATGGGGCTACAATTTAGCTCAGTTGTTAGAGTGCCACTCTGCAGTCACTGAGGTCCCAGGTTCGATTCCCAGCACCCAAAAAACTAGAGAAGGACATGGCAATCCACACCCAAGGCAATTCAGAATACAATCAGCCATTGAAAATCCTATGAGGGCCACTATAAGTGGGACAGGACTTAACGGGAACTAACAGCAACAACAAATGTGTGTGTGTGCGTGCGTGTGTGTGCGTGTGTGTGTGTGTATGTGTGTGTGCATGTGTGTGTGTTTATATAATGCTCAGAAACACTTCTGGGAAGATATCTAGAGCATGCTATCCATTCTGCTACTCTCCTGTGTTTTACTCTCCATTTTCAGTTATCTCTCCTAACACCTTTTTCAGACACTATGCAGAGCTATTTTTAGAGTGATTTCCTAATTCATTTGCTTGCTTAACATTAGTACATTAATTCTAAAAGTACATGTAATTTAAAGAATACCAGAAACATATTATGTGGTATATAATTTTGGCATACTTGACCCTTGATTTATAAAATAGGATTGAGCTACAATATTCGTGGCCTATGTTTTTACCACAAAAATTTGAACTTTATCCCTAGTACATGCTCCAACTCAATCTATTTTGTTTTGAGGCATACATTGAATTGTTTTTTCTTGCTTGAATACTAGCTTATATAAAGTAAAACGTACAGGAGTGAAACTAAAACAAATTTTTATTTCAATTTTAATATATTATCTTGTATGCATATTTTTACCCTCTCAGATTGGTTTTTACTTAATTTTTTATGTGTTATAGACAAAACAATGAAAAACTAATGTCTGAGTACAATTCTTCTGCTCATTAAATGTAATATTTTCTTAGCTTTATTGAAGCTAGACTTTAAAAAGTATTGATAGTTTATACTGCATAGCACTAAATATGCCAAAATTGATGCTCCTCTCATACATTGCCCTAACTGATGATTTCATTGGCTGAAGTATAATTTATCAATGAGAGTTTCTTCCTAGTGTTTTCTTCAATTCTTCCTTCAAACTGATGTCAAATTGCATCTTATAAAATATAATTTTTCATTTATGATCTGGTTCTCCCTGTTAATAGATATTGTTCTTAGAAAATAAACTAGTCCATGGTTCAAACAATTTAAAAACATTGATTGAATCAGTAAAAAGTTTGGGATTTACAATTTTAAAGGGTACATTTAAAGAACCCATGGCTAATCTCCAAAAGGGGTATATACTTTTGAGTAGTTCCTACTATATTTGAGTATGGACTCTTTTCGCTTATGCTCATGAACAAATGGAGTAACTGAATTATACCTGAAAGCATTTACAACTTGGCACAGTAAATTTCCGAGGATGTGGTTGCTTAGCTCTCCAGGTCTAACTCATACCTGTTTTGATTTTGATTCTTACTTCTTTTTTCTTTTATCCTTTTTTTCTTTTTGTTTCACATATGCCCCACACGATTGCAGAACCTTCTCAAACTTCACTAGCCCATGATGCATTTTTTGTCTTTTTTCTATCCCTAAGTTCTCTGTACATTGTATCATCTACTTTCATGTCTCCCAATGCTTCCTGAAGATAAGGACTAATGTCTTATCCATCTTTTATGCCTAGTATCTTAGCACCTGACACAAATTTCATATGCAATAAAGATCTATTAAATCAGTAAATATGTTTGGCTGCTACTGCATAGAAACTATAGGTGAATAGTAACAGCCTTGTATTATCTCAATTATTTAATTTTAATCTTTTATGTGAATAGATAGACTTTATATAATTTCACATCATGAGAAATAACTCAAAATTGTCAAAAAATTCAAAATTACAAGTGTTAACAGCCTACAGCTGTAGCACTGTGACGTATGATTCCATCAGATCTTGGAAGCTAACAAGCAACATTGACTTTAATTTTCCAATGATAAGAGTTGTAAAAACTTAAAGTTTGCCTTAACCTACTTTTTAAATTTATCAACTATTCAAAATGGATTATTTTCTTCAAATTTGACATGTGTAATAAATTTAAGAACATTCAGTTTCACATCTTTTTCAGGCATAGAATTTAGATGTCGCTATCACTTTAGAGTGATTGAAAATGTGCTTTGTTGCAATGAAACATCACAACCAATGTCATATGATTTCATGGTCTTCCTCATATGGAAATCATAAGGCTGTTATGTTTCCATGTCTTTAAGGGAGAAAGAAGGAAAGCAAGATCCACTGGCATCTACATCTTTTTTTTTTTTTTAAGAAAATAAATGTATTCCCAGAAGCCAGATGTTTTCTCATTTCCCTAGAGTGGGTTCTGTTTAGTTCCACTGGCCTGACTACTCTCATATGTCTAATCTTAGCTGCAATTTAAACTGGAGAAGTATGGAACAGGATTTTCCTATTTTACTTCAATTAACACCTATCTCTCAAGACCAAGCATATTATAGAAGCAGAGTGGTGTTAATAGGCTGGAAAAGCAGTTGCGTTCTTGCAAGCTTTTGAAACATATATTTTTGTCCTTTACTAAATCCAATAGTCATTAATATTACCTAATATGAAACCAAAAACCTCTAACTTATTTTTGCATAAGCATGCATAGTTATCTGAGTAAGAATCCAATCACATTCATGGATTAAGAAAAAAGTAGTTCTGATTCATGATGTGATGTGAAAATATCTATCCTTAAGGCCTAAAAGGAAGAGGGAATTATCTACATTTTCACCATGGGGATGAGGGAGGAGGGTCATGAGAGGGTAAAGGGGAAGTTACGTGTACAATGTGCAATGAAATGCATATATGGAAATGTCACAATGAGACCCATCAAGTTGTACATTAAAAAATACTAATAAAATAGTTAAAAAACAGACTTGAAATAGTATATATTAAAACTATATATTGTTGAAATTCTCAGGCTTTGGAATGGGATAATATACTTTCTAAGAATCTCATCCACATTTGACAGAAAACTTATTAATGTTTTATAATTTGAAGCCTAGAAATAAGCAATTTTCTAAAAAGAAGAAAGCAGTTACAGTAAAAGAGAACCAAGAAATCCACATTAAAACACTGCCAAAATGGGTTTCTGCAGGGGAAGTAACTTCTCTCTAGGGCTGCAATTAGTGCTGAAGTGAGAAAAGACACCAAATGAACAGACAAAATGGAGTGTGATTTAGTCAGTTTTCAATTGATATGTCAAAATTTTAGAGAGAAATCAACTTAAAGGAAGAAAGGTTTGTTTTAGCTCTCGATTTCAGAAGTTTTAGTCCATGATTGGCCAGCTCCATTACTGTAATTCTGAAGCAAGGCTAAAATATCATGGCAGAGAAGAATGGCAGAGGAAAGCTGCTCACCTCATGTCAGTTCAAAAGCAGAGAGAGGGAGAGAAAGGGCCAAGGACAAGATATACCCTTCATAGCCCTCTTCTAGGGATCTACTTCTTCCAACTTTGCCCCATCTCATTAACTTAAAGACCCTGATAAGTTCACCTGCGAAGTCATCAGTCTATTATGCTGTTGGTAACGTTAGCACTCTTGTGATCCAATCCCTCTTAATAGAGCCACTCACTATAGACATGAGTTTATAGGGGGTATTTCATATCCAAACCACAATAAAATACTTCACAAATGTATTTTGTTCCAAGGAAATAACAGCTTTATTTTCAAAGTACTGAAAAGATTTGTTGGGGTAAGGATATGTCTTGGTGGCAGACTGCTACACTAGCATGTGTGAGACCTGGGTTTGATCCTCAGGACAGGAAAAAATTGTTTAAAAAGTTGCTTTATTAATTTGGAACATTATGCTCGTAGGTGGAATATAGTTATCCAGTCCATTTTGTCATCAAAAGTTTGTTGGTGAATTTAAAATAAGCAATATTCTTAATTTCATTTATCAACCTGTATTCATAGGTAAAACTTTTATGAGTTTATAGGAGTAATGCTTTCTTCTTAACCTGAATTAACATGAGATTCTGCATTGGTACACACAATGGTAGTTCTGAATGTTTCTTCATATTGATATTTCTAATGCATTTGTATACTATTAACTTGGCAAAGACATTCAGGTTAACTTATGGTTGTGATTCATTTCTTAGGTGGTTTGCAAAACAAAATATATCAGATGCAATATAATCATCAATTCTACTATTCTCCCGATATAGAACAATGAAACAGCAATTAACATTAGCCTTAATCTATACAGTATTAGTTTCCTATGGCTGTTGCAACATATTACTATAAGTAGAGTGACTTAATTGACTCAAATCATTAAATTTTGTCAAGGCATACTCCAACAAAAGTCTGAGTTAAACTCAAAATGTTAGCAGGATTATATTCCCTTTCAGGAAACTTTCGGGAAAAATGAATTTCTTTGACTTTTCTACCTTGTACAGGATGTCTGTGTTCTTGGTTTTGTGGCCCCTTCCTCCACTTTTAAAGTCAGCAATAGTGACTTGAGTCTTTACATTATCCCCCTCCAATCGATTCTTCTGTATCCCTCTTTACTTTTGTAGACTCTAGTGATTATATTAGAGCTGGGATTTAGCTCAGTGGGTAGAGCCTGCGCTGCAGTCTCTGAGGTCCTGAGTTCAATTCCCAGCACTGCAAAAATGGGAGAAGGGCCTGGCAATCCACTCCCAAGGCAATCCCGAAGCACTCAGCCATTTAAAACCCTATGAGGGTCTCTATGAGTCGGATACCGACTCGACGGCACCTAACAACAACAACAACAACAACAGTGATTATATTGGGCTGGGATTTAGCTCAGTATGTAGAGCACTGTGCTGCAGTCTCTGAGGTCCCCAGTTCAATTCCCAGCACCCCAAAAATGGGAGAACGGTCTGGCAATCCACTCCCAAGGCAATCCCGAAGCAATCAGCCATTGAAAACCGTATGAGGGTTGCTATGAGTCGGACACTGACTTGACGGCACCTAACAACAAGTGATTATATTGGGCCCACCTAGTTAATCTAGGATTACCTACCTATCCTAAGGTCATTAATTTAATGACACCTGAAAAGTCTCATTTGCATATAATGTTACATATTCTTAGGTTCTAATTTAGGATGGATATGCCTTAAGAGAAGAGGTGTATTCCTTACTATGCACACACACAGACACACACACATTTCTAATATTTATATTTTGTAAGATATATTGTAGGTATTTTCTAGTCATTAGTATTCATACATGTAAAATAAATCCTTTATTATCCAATGGAAATTAAGGTACAAAATAAAGAACTGAGAAATGAAAGAAGCACAAGTCTTTGCTTTTTTAGATTCTATTGGATTTCTTGTGCTTAGCATATTAGCTAAGTAAATATTTGTTAAATGAACTAACACTTTAACAAATAAGAAGTGAGATATTTAAATTAATGTATTCTATTTCATATTGTCTTATAAAATCCAAGATTCTGTAACTGGACATAAGTAACAATATATTTGTTTGCTCATAAAATTTTGGAATTATCATATTTCTACTTAAGATTCCAGATATTGGAATTTGAATTCAGCTGTAAAGACTTAGGTGATTATATCAACTAACTCTGGAATATCAGTCAGTGTTTCTAAAGAATTTCATAATCAGCATGTCTGAAAATGTTAATTGTTATGGTAAAGAAATTTTGTTTAACTTAACCTTTAGTACTTGCTTTTGTCTTTGAAAAAAGTTTAGCAAATATTAGACTTTATTGAAAAATATAAATATTTATATCTAGAGAGCAAATAGAAAAAGAATGTATACAAAGCTTTAAGACAGAAAAGATTATCTAAAACACTGAAAAGTGCTGAAAAAGTGACATTTAATCTATTCATTCTATTTTTCATGTTTATAGGCAAATTTTTATCTTAACTGATTTTGTCAACCTAAGGATATGTGCATAGAGATGAACAGACAGAGATAAGAGATTGAACTAAAGGAGTACTTGAGTTTTCTTAGGGTATTATTCCATGTTCTCCTGACAACACAACTAACAGGAGATAGAGGATAGGTAGATAGGTAGGTAGAGAGACAGCGATATAGACTGCTGTTGTTGTTAGGTCTGTGTCTGATTCATAGAGACCCCATGTACAACAGGTGGAACAGTATTCTTACTGCTTCTCTGCTATTCATAGAGTTTCCAATGGCAGATTGTCTGTTTGTTTGCTTGCTTTGTTTTGTTTTGTTTTGGGCAAGTGGGTTGCCAGGTCTTTCGCCCAAGCCTATAGCACCTGGTGTTCCCAGGTCCTCTCCCATTCAAGTACTAATGAGGCCTGACCCTGTTTAGCTTTTGAGATCTAAAAGGATCAGATTCCACAGTGCTGTGGCTGGAGGCTAGATATAGATAGATATATAGATAGATGGATAGATGCTTGATTTTATGGTATTGGCTGACAGAATTGTGAAGGTTTGTCAAGTCCAAAGCCTGCAGAATGTACTACTGACTACACACTAAACAAAGAGTTATAGCTCAAATCCAAAGTTGGTCTCCCAGTAACATTCTTTTTCTCTAGGGAGGTCAGTGTTCTTCTGTTAAGGCTTTCAACTGATTGAATGAGACTTACCCACAAGGTGGACCATAATCTACTTTGCTCTAGATATACTGATTTAAATGCAAATCCCATACAAAATCACCTTCACAGGAACACCTACAACAGATTACTATGGCCTATTGAATTGACACATAAAGTTAAGCATATCATTTTATTCAATCTCTATTTGTGTTTTTGCTTTTTCCTAATCATGTAGAGGGCTGGGATTTGGCTCAGTTGGTAGAGCGCTGCGCTGCAGTCTCTGAGGTCCCGAGTTCAATTCCCAGCACTGCACAAATGGGAGAAGGACCTGGCAATCCACTCCCAATGCAATCCCGAAACCGTTAGCCATTGAAAACCCTATGAGGGTTGCTATGAGTTGGATACTGACTCGACGGCACCTAACAACAACAACAACAATCATGTAAAGATCCTCGTTGATTAGCTCAAGTTTGCTTTTGTCCTCAGAAACTCCATTAACATGGATGACTTAGGAAATAAACCTGATAGTCACATGGCTCATATTTTATTGTGCTTTCAGTTATTCCTTTTCTAATTCTTTTCCATCAAACTTTCTGACCTATAACACTTGCCTTATCTCTGAAAAATTTTAAACTCTGTTGGAACCCAGCTCTGTTGACAACAAATTCACTCTTATTTGTCTAAGAAAGTATTTTTCCTTTACAATTGAAAGAACTTTTTATTGAACATAGGACTTTTAGGTTGGTAGATTTCTGTTCTGTTCTGTTTTGTCTCAACATTTCAATTTTTAACTTCATTCTCTACTTGTTTGCCTGATTGCTAGTTAGAAGTGTGATGTAATTCTAGGCATTTAATATGCCTATATGTAGATTTTGGCATCATTCTACATCTGTTTTCTGAGGCTCCTCGGTCTATAAATTGGTATCTAACATTGATTTGAAGAAATGCAGAGTCATCATTGCTTCAGCTATTTCTCTGTACTTTTCTCTTTCTTCCTCAGATATTACCTTTTTTATATTTTCCAATTGTTCTTGGATATTCATTTCCTTTCACCACTCCCCAGTCTTCTACTGTTTCTGAAGTTTCTATTGACAGGTTCAAGGTCACTAAATCTCTCTTTAATTGTGTTGTACCCACTAATGCGCCATTACATGACATTCTTCATTTCTGTTACAGTGTTTTTGACGTCTATCATTTCTTTGATTCTTAGAATTTCTGTCTTTCTACTTACAATATTGATCTATTCTTACATACTCCATAGCTTTTCCTTTACCTCTGCGAGCATATTAATCATTTTTGTTGTTGTTCTTAGGTGCCATCGACTCGGTGTCCAACTCATAGCAACCCTGTGTACAACAGGCGAAACACTACTGTCAGTGCTTCTCTGCTGTTCATAGGGTTTTCAATGGCAGATTGATTTTTGGAAGTGGGTTGCCAGGTCCTTCTCCAGGCCTACAGCACCTACTGTTCCCAGGCGGTCTACTGTCCAAGCACTAACCGGGCCGACCCTCCTTAGCTTCCGAGATTTGACTGAATCAGGCGCCACAGGACTACTACTGCAGGCTCTATATTAATCATTTGTTGTTGTTAGGTGCTGTCAAGTCGGTATCCGACTCATAGCGACCCTCATAGGGTTTTCAATGGCTGACCGTTTGGGGATTGCTTTGGGAGTGGGTTGCCAGGCCCTTCTCCCATTTTTGGGTGCTGGGAATTGAACTCGGGACCTCAGAGACTGCAGCGCAGTGCTCTACCAACTGAGCTAAATCCAAGCCCCTATATTAATCATAGTTATTTTAAATTCTTGGTCTAATAATTCCAGTATTCTTTCTATATTTATATCTGTTTCTGATGTTTCTTCTGTGCTTTCTAGTATTCCTTTTAAATTACTGTTGAAAACTGGACAGGACAGATGGGAAAGAAAAAACATGGCAAATAGATCTTTAGTGATGTGGTGATGTGGTGTGAGAAAGGGGAACTATCTCTAGTCCTATGATTAGTTGTCAGTCTTTTGTGAGTCTCTGTCCCCAGGATATTAACTTTACTAGTGCTTTGCAGTTTTCCCAACCTTTGGTGGAATAGGAAGGATGGAAGGGGCTACAGTTGAACATTTCCCTTCCTCCATCTCAGTTAGTCTTTGATAAAATAGTTTGTCTTCAGAGCAGGCCTCATTAGGAAAATAAAAGCCATATTTCCAATGGATACTTTCTCATTGTGAGAAGTCTGCTAAGCTTCTTGGAGGTAAAATTCACAAAACTGTGGAGAATACCACATGGCAAGGCCCGCTGAAGGTTTTCAATCTCAGACCTGTTCACACTGGGCTTCCAGCAACTTTGCAGTTACAATAAAGGCTTTTTGCTCCTGGAATTCCTTCCAGTGGAGGCTTTTGCTTTTGAGTTTCTGCTCCAGTAAATTGTGATTCTCTGTGTTTTCTTGTCTGTATCTCCAGTTCTGGGTGCAATAATTTGCCCTATGACTACATTTATCTAACAATTCTAGCCAAAATTGTTGGTTTTCAATTTGGGGGGGCAGTTTACTTATTAATAGGTTGGAGTGATGAGTTCCAAACTCCTTATGTGTCACAACAGAAACTGGAAATCCTACTATAGACTTATGAGCAATCAATGGCAGTTAGAAGACTAAATCGCTCATCTTCCTTGAGAAAATGATCAGAATTTAGTTATATAGAATGGTGGTGGAACAAAAAAATTTAATAAGCCACTATGACACTGGCAACAAATGTGCAGCAGCTGGATATAAAATGCTATATAATTATCATATGACTTTTGTTTAGCTCAGTTGGTAGAGTGTTGCTCTATATTGTCCAAAGACCTGGGTTCGATCTCAGCACTGCAAAAATTAGAAAAGGATATGGCAATCTATTCCGAAAGCAATCCCCAAAACAATCAGTCATTGAAAACGCTACAAGGGTCGAGGTTTGCTATGAGTCAGAACCAACTTGATGGCTCATAACAGCAACAAATTATAAACACTGGCTCTTATCTAAAATATTGCCCATTCTCACCAGTCAGTCCAGAATTCCCAGTAAAAATGTAGGTGAATGTGTCTTTCCTGATGGTCTATATGGGGAAAGTCTACAGCCATACCAAGCTGGCATCCAATCCCTTCTGATCTCAAAAGATAAGCCGGGTCAGCCTTGTTATTTCTTGGATGGGAGACTCCATGAGAATACCAGGTACTTTAGTCTTGGCAGAAGGACCCAGCAGCCCAATCTCAAAACAATCAAACATTGAATACCCTATGAATAGCAGAGAAGTACTGACATAGTGCCAGGCATGGCACAGTGTCAGTGAATGTTTCATTCTGTTGCTATGAGTCAGACCAACTTCATGGCATCTAACAATAAGATCAATTATACAGAAAAGATAGAAATTCAAAATAAAATTACAAAGCCTAGTTCCTTTAGAACTGAATGCATGCGTGTGTGTTTATAAATATGTATGTGTATATACACATACATATACATACACATATATGTATATATATGTGTGTATGTGTATATATGTATGTATATATGCATGTACATATATACATATATATGTGTGTATGTATGTATGTATATATATATATGTACATGTGTATGTATATATATATACACATATATACACATACATACACACACACACACACACACACATATATGGGACTGGGGTTTCGCTCAGTTGGTAGAGTGTTGTTTTATGCTCAAGAGGTTCTGGGATCATTCTCCCAGCACTGCAAAAAATGGGAAAAGGTCCTGGCAGCCCATTCCCCCCCAAATCCTAAAATAATGAACTATCAAAAACTCTATGAATAGCAGAGAAGTCTTGATATAGTGCTGGGCATGGCACAGTGTCAGGAATGTTTCATTCTGTTGTACATAGGACCACTAAAAGTCAGTGGTTGAAAAAAAACTTCTGATAATATTCATACGTATTCAAGAAGATGAAGAAAACAAAGAGCTAAAATAAACAATATGGTATCTTTATGATCATCATCAAGGAGGAGGTGATGGATACAACTCCCCATATTAAGTTCATATCACCTATGAAAAACAGATATTACCACAAGTGATTATATCCCATATTATCATTCACCTTCTTCAACCCTCTGTCTGAAACTAGGCCACAAACAGTACAACATGGATTTGGGGGGAAAGAAAGTCTCACACAATTCAGAGGCAATTCCTATAGGAATACCACACATACTTCCCTATGAATAATAAAGGCCTGCAGCCATAGCCATGTGTCATCGGATCTCTTCAGATCTCTGAAGTTAGGCAGGGTTGGGCCTGTTAGTACTTGGATGAGAGACTACCTGGGAACACCAGCTGCTGCAGGCTTGGGAGACAGACCCTGTAACCCACTCCCAAAAATCAATCTGCCATTGAAAACCCTATGAACAGCAGAGAAGCACTGACAATAGTGTTTCACCTGCTGTTTCCAGGGTCACGATGAGTCGGATACCAACTCGATGGCACCTAACAACAACATCAACATGAATAATAAAATATAGAATTATTACTCAAAATTATTCAAGAGGAGAGAACAATAAACTCTTCCAGTTATGACCTTCCACATTCTCACAGTCACTAGAAAAACATATAGAAAACAAAGTGTTGATATCCAAGTTACAAGTGCAGTTATTAACTTCAGGTTAGGGAAAAATGGCTTACAAGGTATAAACTGAAGGTAAAAGCAAGACTGGCATAAGGAAAGGGAAGAGAGAAAGAAAAGACATAAATGTGATATATATGCAGAAATGATATACAAATAGAACTATCCATGTCAGAGATGGTTAAGGTAAAATGGCCTGACAATGACATAGAGATATTTCAGTAATTAAAAAAGTAAATTAAACTGAGTGCTGTGGTGCATGTCTATAATCTCAGCAACTTGCAAGGCTGAGGCAGGAGGGTAGGAAGTTCAAGGCCAGAGGCAACCTGAAAAACTTAGTGAGATCTCAAAATAAAATCTCAAAATTAAAAATTAAAAAAGGAACTGGAGACATTGCTCAGTAGTAGAGTACTTGTCTAGCATGTGTGAGGCTGTAGGTACAACTCCAAAATACTGCAAATAATGAAAGAAGAAAGAAAGAAAGAAAGAAAGAAAGAAAAAGAGAGGGAGAGAGAGAAAGAAAGAAAGAAGGAAAAGAAGGAAGAAAGGAAGTAGGGAAGAAAAAAAGTAGAAAGAAAGACACTGAAACAACAGATGAAGAAATACTTCTGGAGAAAAAAGTATGCCCTATAAAACAGAAGTGATTTCTCCAGTGAATGTTTCTTCTTACAGGATAATAAACAGAAAAATAACTATGATCTGAGAGATTAAGATGAATCCAGAAACATTTTGTGAATAAAAGTGACATTGAAAAGAAGATATACACTTAGAGCAAAATAATCCATTACTTGATTATCACATGAGTTAGGATGATGAGGAATGAAATGCAGAAATGGAACGCATAAATGAGATTAAATGACTGTTCATTTCATTTTAAAGTTTGTTTTTTCCCAGATGTGAACCTATGAATCCATTTCTATTTCTAATTCTTTTGTATTTTGTTGAAGCCTATCAATTCTGTGATTCCTTTTGGAAACTTCTTAATAAAATACACACTTTCTGAAGGTTGATTGTGTAGCCATCATTTTTACTAACTACATTTGGCATTTCTCTCAAAAAATCAACTCTCTCAATACATATCATGAGAGGATAACACACATTTACACAATCACATCTATTTTGTCATGAGAGCAAAACTGCTTTGTTTCCTAGCTTCTGTTATTAATAGACAGTATGTTAAAATAGATAAATTTTAAGTTTGTGCATCTCAAGTAATAGATTTTTCACATAGACGAATCATATGGTGTGAGAGAGTTATTATGTAAATAGCATATGTGGTAGTCTGAGAAGAACACTTTCATCTAAGCCCAGAAGTATATGTTACCCACATCTGGGCTCATATTCATAACTGAAAAGTTACTGAATCCCACAAAACTATATAAATTTCATAACCTGTGTCTGCATATTCCACTATTAATTTAATCATATGGATCTCTGTATAGACATGGATAGAAAGGGTTTTTATTAAATCTACACCAAGTTTATAATGATTTGGAAGAGAAAAATGAGAACTATAAGTGTTTTAGGAACAGAAATTACCATATATATTGTGTTTTATTTTTCCATTGTCTAGCCACAAATATTAAGTCTTATATTTAAATACTGCATGATTAAACTTCTCTTTACCTAAATCAACATATTCACCAAAATGTTAATGTTTGTAAACTGCAGGCTTTTAATCCAGTCCTTCTAGCCTATTAATCAAATTTCTGGTAAGTTCTTTGAAATTAGGAAAGTATAAAATGGACAATCAAGGAGCAATTCTTCCATTCGTGGACAGCAAATTTTCAGAGGGGAATTTACAGTAGGAACTGGAGAATAATTTTATTATTATTCCATTGCACTAATCAGTAATGATAGACACCTCTGCTTGAAGAATAGTAAATATGAGACTTTATGAAGTGTTGTTGTTGTTAGGTGCCATTGAGTCAAGTCCGACTCATAGTGACCATATATACTGCACATCAATACGCCTGCTGATTCTGTGTCAGGCGCAAGACCTTATTTATGTTTAAGCTCATTGTTGTAGACACTGTGTCAATCCATCTGGTGGAGAGTTTTCCTTTTTTATGCTGACCTGCCATTCTCCCAAACATGATGTCTTTTTTCAGGGATTGGTCTTTCCTGACTACATGTCCAAAATATGTAAGATGCAGTCTAGCCATCCTTGCTTCCAAGGAACACTCTGGTTGCACTTCTTGTAGGACAGATCTGTTGGTTCTTTTTGCAGTCCATGGTATATTCAATAGACGTCTCCAGCATCATAATTCAAAAGCATCAACTCTTTTCCTGTCTCCCTTATTCAATGTCCAGTTTTCACAGCCATATGATGTGACTAAAAATACCATGGCATGAGTCAGGTGCACCTTCCTCTTGAATGTGACATCTTTTCTTTTCATTCCTCTAAAGAGGTCTTTTGCCATAGCTTTTGCCATAGCAATGTGTCTTTTGATTTCTTGACTGCTGCTTCCACAGGTGTTGGTTATTGAGACAAACAAAGAAAAATCATGGACAACCTCAATCTTTTCTCTATTGTGAAGTTGCATACTGACCCAGTCCTAAAATTTTTGTTTTGTTGATGTTTAGTAACACCCATACTGAAGGCTATGGCCTTTTATCTTCATCACTAAATGTTTTAAATCCTCTTCACTTTCAGCAAGCAGAGTTGTGTCATCTGCATAACACAGGTTGTTAATGAGTCTTCCTCCAATCCTGATGCCATATTCTTTTTCATAAAGGAAGCCTAGCTTCTCAGATTATTTGCTCAGCATATAAATTGAAGAGATATGGTGAAAGTATAAAGCCCTGATATACACCTTTCCCAATTTTAAACCAGGCAGTGTTTCCTTATTCTATTCAGACAACTGCCCCTTGGTTGAAGTACAGATTCAAGGGAATGATAAATGATGAATTTACCTTTATTGTCTTGCTTTTCACTTAATCTGCAATAAGTAACATGAAAAGTTATAACTAGCAAGAAGAGTTTTTATAGTTAGTATTTCAACTTCTGGGCTGCAATTTAGCTCAGTTGGTAGAGGACTGCACTGTAGTCTCTGAGGTCCAGAGTTCAATTCCCAGCACCGCAAAAACGGGAGAAGGACCTGGCAATCTACTCCCAAGTAAATCCCGAAACAGGCAGCCATTGAAAACCCTATGAGGGTCTCTATGAGTTGGATACCGACTCGACAGCACCTAACAATAACTAACAATTTCAATTTCTATGCTATGTGTTTTACTATTTGAATAAAAATGCATGGGATGTACATAATGGTTTTATTATGTAATCATATGCGTTGTAAAACCTAATAATCACCAAAAAATTTCAACATGATGATTTTCTTAGGAGAATATCAATAAAAAGTAGACTTTCATCTATATTAAGAGTTCTCTAAATCAGCATAAGATCAAGCAGTGCTCTCGCAAATTAGAAGTTTATTTTCTAATATATTATGTTTCATTAATTATGACTTGGTGATACTCCTGAGGAAAAAAGTCAAAATGTCATATCTGCAAAACTCTTTAATGTAATAAAACATATTTTGGCAAATAAAACAAATAGGTTGCAATCTGAGTATATTTTTACTGATTTATTTTCTGCTTTAGTTCTCTTCATTAGTTATGACATGCCCTTATTAACTTTTAAATTTCTTCTTAGTGAATTTTCCAAGCAACAAATTCTAATACTTCATATTCTCAGAGCCTATACTAGTGCTAGTTTTTCAAAACTGTTTTAAAGAAATTATAACACTTCTTTTCATAATAATGATTGAATCAAATACTGAAAAAATACACTATTAACTAAGTACAAATAATTCTAAGCCAAGTCTATATACCAATCAAGGAAAACAAACCACATTACTACTTAAAATTCTCGTCATAAAATCACAGTTCTCAAGCTTTCTCTATAATCTTCAACCACTTTCTTTAATCTATTCTACATAATCTCTGTCAGTTATATACCTTTGCAAATTCAGAAATTTATTTTCTAGATAGAACCTTGACTATCGTTGACAGAGAAGAATAATATACAGGTAAGAAGACAAGAATACATAGGTTCAGAGGACCATTCCAATTTATACAAGTATGTTGTTGTTGTTAGGTGCCGTCGAGTCGGTATCCGACTCATAGCGACCCTCTGTACAACAGGGGAGACACTATTGTCAGTACTTCTCTGCCATTCATAGGGTTTTCAATGGCAAATTGATTTTTGGGAGGGGGTTGCCAGGTCCTTCTCCCAAGCCTACAGCTTCTGGTGTTCCCAGGTAGTCTCCCATCCAGGTACTAACCAGGCCCAACCCTGCTTAGCTTCTGAGATCTGAAGGGATCGGATGCCACAGGGCTACAGCTGCAGGTATACAAGTATAGCAAATGTCAAAGAATTTTCAGCCATGGTAAAAGCAGGTGGGAGTATAGAGCCTGTACATTGTAAGCAGAAATTATGAATATTGATTAAATGAATGTAACAAGTCAGTGAATAATCAAATCATTCCCTGAGCAGGTACTTTGAATGTTAAGATTATTAGGCAGGTAGACCAATTAAGGATAACTTTCAAGATCCTTTTTGTGCCATTTTAATAGAAATTATAAGATTATAGTGCTGTTTTTAGGTGCTGGAGTTGGGTTCAACTCATAGCTACCCTATGTATAGCAGGACAAAATACTCCACGATTCTGTGCCAGGCACAAAATCTTATTTATGTTTAAGCCCATTCTTGCAGATACTGTGTCAATCCATGTAGTGGAGAGTTTTTCTTTTGTTCCTTGACCTGTCACTCTCCAAAACATGATGTCCTTCTCCAGGGATTGGTCCCTCCCACTACATGTCCAAAATAAGTGAGAGGCAGTCTAGCCATGCTTGCTTCCAAGGAGCACTCTGTTTTCACTTCTAGGACAGATCTGTTGATTCTTTTGGCAGTCCATGGTATGTTCAGCATTAACATCTAGCACCATAATTCCAAAAACATCAATTTTTCTCATCTCTCTTGTTCAATGCCCAGCTTTCACAACTATATGATGCGACTGAAAGTGCCATGGCCTGAGTCAGACAAACCTTCGTCTTCAATGTGACATCTTTTCTTTTAGCAATAGATAAAACATATACAGCAATATAGCATTTCCATGAATAAAATATTCTACGTATCTTTTTTTGGGTACCCTTGTGGTACCACTCTTGTGTCCAATCTCATCAGATCTCAGCAGCTAAACAGGATCAGGCCTGGTCAGTGTTAGATGGGAGATTGCCTAGGAATACCAGGTATTGTAGGTTTGGGTGAAGAAACTGGAAGCCCACTCCCAAAACAATCAGCCATTGAAAACCCTATGAATGGTATAGAAGCACTGACATATTGCCAGGGTATATTTCATTTTATTGTACATAGGATTGCTATGAGACAGACTCGACAACACCTAACAAGAACAACAACATGATTTATAGGACATATAGAACATATATACAGTAAAAAGTTACTATATTGAAGTAAAGTATATCTATCATCTCACACAGTTATCCATTTCTTGTTGTTTTTCTGACAAGAACAACTAAAATTCATCACTAAGCCTGAATCTTATTACAGCGAGGAGCTGGGATTTAGCCCAGTGGGTAGAGCGCTGCGCTGTAGTCTCTGAGGTCCCGAGTTCAATTCCCAGCACCGCAAAAGTGGGAGAAGGGCCTGGCAATCCACTCCCAAGACAATCCCGAAACAGTCAGCCATTGAAAACCCCATGAGGGTCACTATCAGTCGGATACCGACTCAATGGCACCTAACAACAACAACATAGTCTTCATATTATGCATGAGATAGTTACACTTGTTCATCCTGCATATCTCTATGCTGTATTCTCTGAACATAAAATATTTTTTAAAGCCTGGCAAGTGCTTTTCCCTATCTTTTTATTTGATAGCAAAAGGTACAGACAAAATCATATTTCTGGACAGTCATTCAGATATGCTATCTTCTTGAGCACCACACTCATCACAGCTTTACCCAGGCTTTAGGAATGATCCTTCAAGTGAATGGGAGTTTCTTCAAGCTCAAACTGATTATTACTGTAAATGTTTACCTCTTAGCACCTGGTGTGATGGACAATTTTTTAAATAAAATCATAAAGATTTTTTCAGTAAGCATGGAAAGCAACATTATTAATGTCTTTAACAAGTAATAAGCAAAACTGCAACAATAATAAACTGCATGGAACATAGATGAGTGTTATGTGAATCCACAGGCGAAGCTTCCAGGATTAAATTGGTTAACAGAGAGAAGACTGATCCTTTCATTGATATTATCTACATAGAGAAGCAAAGAAAGGAAATAATATTAGATTTGCACCTTATAAGAAAGTCTTTGTTCAATTTGTTGACTCAGTGTTGAAAACAGTAGAATAATATTAGAATATGAATTGTCTGCTGTATTTTGGAATGCAAACACAACCTGGAACAAAAGGTACTATCCTGAGTTTATTATTACCTGACAAATGGAGATTCATTTGACAGATTCTAATCAGGATGGTCATCTCCTCCTGGCGCTACTGCTGAGGCTGGAGAATGACATTTTATTAAATTCATATGCCAGTGAATTGTCAGCACTTATTTTGCTTGTACGTTCTGCAGCTTTCAGCGTTATTGATCATGAAATTTTAATATAATGCTTGGAAACGTATGCCTGCATTTCAAGAACAGCCTCAGATTGATTGAGACCTTAGCTACCCCCAAGAGAACAGTCTATACTGCTTTGTGTATAATTCTTTTTCCTTCTGTTCCTCTATTTCTCTCTCTTTACCCTTTCTCATCAAATTCCTCTTCATTTTTTCTTTCAGAAACAAAGTGTTCCAGTGAAGGAAAGAAATACTACAAATCTGCAATGTTTAATTTTCAATATCCAAAGTATTTAAATACTCATATTTGAAAAATTCCCTGTAACTAACCCATTTAAGGTACCTCATTAGCATTTGCCTATATTTAAACATTAGTACAACAAGGCTGCTTTTCCTGAGCTAGACGTAACTTTATAACACTGGTTGTAATCAAATTTCTTATAACTTAACTCACATAAATGAAATGTTTTATTAACTCATATAAATGACTTCATAATTAATTCATTTTATTTACATTTGACAAAAACAGCTTTTGGTCAATTTCATTTTTTTTTTTATAATGATAGGATTTATTTAGACTCTTAGTGGGCTTTAGACTCATACCTTTTCCTTTAGCACCATGAAGTCCTTTTTCCCTTTTCTCCTCCTTCCTATCCACGTCCACGCTGGTGGAGGACGGCCACTGCATGTCTTTACTTGTGTTGGTCTTATAATATGATTGAAAGTCTGTTCAGTACATTGATTTTTTTTCCTCAACAACTTGATTACTGCAATTCTCTGTTAGCTGGCTTCTTTTCAACTACTATATCAAATTGCAATATGTACAAAGCCAGGCTGTAAGACGGTTGGCCTGCAACCACATACTGGGAGAAAGTAGAATCAGCTTAAACACTTTCCTTGTCAGTCTCTTGTATGAGGGGTTCAATATGGACCATAATCTCTTTTACTTGAAAAGAAAAAGGTTTTGTACCTTTGTAGTGAAAAGTTTTAGGCCATGTCACAATAGCACTGAAGTAATCTGCAAAAATCACAGGCACATAAAATCTATCCTTTCTTTGAGTTAGATACCTGATTTCTAGGGTCTAAATTCAACTTTAGTAAGTGTGGAGATAGAAAAATGGTTCACAGTTGCACAATGAATATGCCACATAAGAGTTGCTATTCTAACTGAGTGCATTTGTTGGAAGCATTGGTGTCTCTAGGAATCACTTTTCATTTAATATGATGAATGAAGAAGTAAATAAGAAGAAATTTAGAAAGTAACACATCTTGAAAAAAATTAAGGTCTATCACCAAAACATTTCAGTTTGTTCTTGAGACATGACTTCAGAATAATAGAAAAAGTAATCTATTTCTATATATTTATTGAAGATAAAAATAACTTTTAAAGGTAAAATGTTTAAACTTAAAATAAAATAAAAATAAAATTATAGAAAACATTTTAAAATATTTTAATATACAGTTATGAAAATGACTAGGTACAAAATACTCTTGAAGGGAACATAAGTTCATATTAGGTAACAAGGGAAAGAATAAATCCAGGTGGTCCTCTAATCCATAAAGAAAAATATATCTGTTTCTTGGCAAATATATTGTCAGAATCTACAAAATATATTTTTATATCTAGAAAATGAACATATTTAAAATACACAAAATCTAGTAAATACTCGTTAGATGCTGTGGAGTCTGTATCTGACTCATAGTAACCCTATGTACAACAGGCAAAACAGTATTGTTATTGCTTTTCCGCTATTCTTAGGGTTTTCAATGGCAGATTGTTTTTTGGGAGTGGGTTGCCAGGTCCTTCTCCCAAGCCTACAGCACTTGGTGCTCCCAGGCAGTCTCCCATCCATTACTAACCAGGCACGATTCTACTTAGCTTCCGAGATCTGACAGGATTGGATACCATAGTGGTACAGCTGCAGACTAGTAAATACTTGCTTGTGAAAAAATTCATAAATACAAAGTTCCATAATCTCTACTTTCCAATTTTGAAATCCAGAAAAGTCTGGATTTTTGTTTATTTATGTATCTTTACTTGTTAATTTCATAAATCACTTAACAGCCAAATTGATCTAACCTAAATTAATTTGGCAGCAAAATTTGACCTCAACAGAATGTGGCTGTTTATTGGCATTCATTTATCCCAATTTGGTATGAGGCTATTTAGTAGTATTTATTTGCCCTGCTTAGTAGGTATTGTCACATGTTTTGCTACAAAAATGTTAACCAATTTTATTGCCATTGTCTCACAATCAGCTTTAGTATTACATACTCTATAGTATTTACACCATATTAACTTTCGGAAGGCCTGGAGTTTAGCTCAGTTGGTAGAGTGCTGCTCTGCACTCTCTTGAAAACTCAGGTTCAAATCCTAGCAGTGCAAAAACAGGAGAAGGACTTGGCAACACACCCAGAAGCAATCTTGAAATAATCAGCCATTGAAAAACACCCTGTTTCTGACCCAACTCAAAGGTGCCTAACAACAACTTTCTGAATATATTACCTTTCCAAACAGTTATGTAGTTTGAAACATTTGTGGTCCTAAAATTTTTTGATAAAGAATTATGGACCTTAGCAATGGTAACAGAATTTTTCATTGGCATTTGTCTGTTTTTCATTCATTTGTTCATTCATTCATTCAATGATTTGTCAGATACATATTGTGCACTACCTGTGTTCCAAGAAATGATCCAAGCTTTGGATAAACAGATAGCTTTCAAATAATTTACAGGCTAAAGGAAAACAGACAAAGGAACAGCAACACATTTAATTCTGGTGAGTACTAGATAGAAGGAAACAATGTGAGGGTCCGAAGGCCCTTAACATCTCCTTTCCCCCCATGCATGTAGGGAAAGCTTCCTGGTAGACTTGAAATCCAAACTAAGTCTGATTCACTAGTCAGATTTAGTAAGAGCAAATATTGAGTATAGACAGTCAGCTAAACATAATGTAGCAAGTCTTCACCTGGGATCTCTGAAGTATTTGAGTCTGGTTGGAAAATGACAAGAGAAGAAAGGTTTGATTTATTTGGAAGACTCAACAAAGCTAATTTAGGATTTTATGCAACAGCTGACATGACCATGATTGTTTCAGTAATATTGGATATTTTTCATCAGAAAATTGATTGGGAGGAGATAACCCAAAAGGTAGCAGGCACATTGATTAATACAGTGGTCCTCCAATCCACAGACCATAACCTGTAAGAGTATCAGGACCTGAATTGCACAGCAGGAGGTGGGCAAGCAGAGGCAAGTCAGCCAGTGAATTTCATCTGTATTTAAACCTGCTCCCCATCTCTTCCATGAGTGTCTGAACTCACTTGTTTATGGAAAAATTGTCTTCCATCAGATCTCTCTCTGTTTCAGAAAGGTTGGGGATTGCTGGGTTAAAAGACTGTTAAAGTAAGATGTATGAAAAAAGAGGAAACATTTATTTAAGACAGTCATCTGTGAAATTGTACTCCCTTAAAGAATTTTTGCTTGTTTGTTTGTTTTGCAGTATTGTGGTTGAACACAGGGCTTTGTTCATGCCAGTAAATTGCTCTATCACTGAGCTACACCTCCATTCCTTTTTTCTTTTTTTGTTTTGAGACAAGATCATGCAAAGTTGTAGAGGCTGTTCCTGGCCTCAAACATTTCACCATCCTGCCTCAACCTCCAGAATAGCTAGGGATACAAATGTGTGCCGTGTTTCCCAACTAAGAATTTTCAAATACATATAGTCCACATAAGTGTTTAAGATAACTGTTAATTGAAATAGACTCAAGTTGTTGATCTATATATGCAATTCTGCCTCGTATATATTTATGACATCCATAAAAGACAATATCTAAAGTAATTATAGGTTGTTAAATTTAAATACATGGGTGGGGATTTAACTCGGTAGAGCACTGCTCTGCAGTGTCTGAGGTCCCAGGTTCAATTCCCAGCACCACAAAGGTGGGAGAAGGACTTGGCAATCCATTCCAGAGCCAATTCCAAAATAATCAGCCATTGAAAACCCTAGATGGTCACTACGAGTCAAACTTAAGGGCACCTAACAACAACAAATTCAAATACCTGCAGCTATACTACTGTGGCATCTGATCTCCTCAGATCTTGGAAGCTAAGCTTGGTCAGACCTGGTTAATACGTGGATGGGAGACTACCTAGGAACACCAGGTGCTGTAGGCTTGGGAGAAGGATCTGGCAACTCACTACCAAAAAATCAGTCATTGAAAACTCTATGAAAAGCACTAACAATTCTGTTTTACCTGTTGTATGTAGAGTTGCTATGAATTGGACACTAATTCGATGGCACCTAACAACAACAACAATAACAAATTTAAATATATTTTGCATATATATTATCTTTTCTCCTAAAAAAGAACTTAATAAAATGGAATTGCTTAAATTTCTTTTTATCTGTATTCTCTTCTCCTCTTCTTCTTCTTCTTCTTCTTCTTCTTCTTCTTCTTCTTCTTCTTCTTCTTCTTCTTCCTTCTTCTTTTCTTCTTCTTTTTTTTGCCTGTTATGAGTAGATCAGCCACTCAAGCATAAAATAGTTTTCTTTAGTGTTGCTGAGTAGTTTGAAACTATAAACTGTGGTTTCCTTGAAAGTTTCATCAACATTGTTTAAGTGAAACTTCTAGATTAGTTCTTGCCATGGTGACTTGAAGTTTTCTGAAGAAGCTACATCTGCATGAAAGATTCTGCAAACTGACTGACTAGAACATCATGATGTGGAGAGATGGAGCATGACAGAACAAAAGACAAAATTACTTTGGTCTATTTTTAGTTCCCTTATTAGTCATTTACTACCAACCTCTGTATCTGGTCAAACATCTTTGTGAATATTAGACACAATTTTCAGTATGTATTACTGAACAGACCACCAGCATTCATGAACTCCAAAGCTACGAATAATATAAAATAGCATCTGAAACCTATAGGATTCCCTATAGGAAGATAAGGGAGATATGAGAATAATTGATGCTTTTGAATTATGGTGCTGGAGGCAAATACTGAATATACCATAGACTGCCAAAAGAACCAACAGATTAGTCATAGAAGTGCAACCAGAGTGCTCCCTGAAAACAAGGTTGGTTAGACAGCATTTTACATATTCTGAACATGTTGTAATGAGGGACCAATCCCTGGAGAACATCATGCTGGGAGAGTGGTGGGTCAATGAAGAAAAGGAAGAGCCTCAACTAGATGGATTGATACATTGTCTACAACAATGGGCTTAAACATAAAAAAACTGTGTGCATGGCAAAGTGTCAGGTAGTGTTTTGTTCTGTTGTACATAGAGTTGCTGTGAGTTGGACTTGACTAGATGGCACCCTACAGCAACAACAATATCTCAGGTTTTAATTCAAATCCACACAATAAATAACTTTATAAATGTATATGTGTTTTGCTCTTCTTCCCCACTCTATTATTACAGTTGAAAAACTCAGTCATCTATATCATGCTTCAAGATACATACTGAACTTCCACTATAGGTCATTGTATGTACATAATTTAAAGTTTAGAAGTCTTCAAGATGAGATCTATCAAGTTACTTTTCTATTGGGTATTCTATTTCTGGTTTCAGTTCTGTTGCAACATGAACCAATTTATATATTAAAAAGGTGAACTACTGTTATTTAAAGTGGCTTGGAGAACAACTGAGAACACATTCCTCCTATCTTTCTGCTTATTGTGCATACAAAATTGTAATCTCTGTACACTACAGGAAATCATAAACATATCTTTTGTTATTTTTCTTATACTACTCCATATTTGTGAAGTGATTGCTAAAAAATAATATCTATTGTGAAATCAGGGGCTGGGATTTAGCTCAGTGGGTAGAGTGCTGCGCTGCAGTCTCTGAGGTCCCGAGTTCAATTCCAAGCACCACAAAAATGGGAGAAGGACCTGGCAATCCACTCCCAAGGCAATCCTGAAACAGTCAGCCATTGAAAACCCTATGAGGGTCACTATGAGTCGGATACCGACTTGACGGCACCTAACAACAACTAACAACAATTGTGAAATCAGTGCTATGTGCCAGGCAGAATACATGCATTATTTCATATAATCCTTAAACTGTATCTGTAAGGTAAGTGTTGTAAATGTTGCCACAAAGCCAAGCCTAGTAAGTAAAATGACTCAATTTATAACACATTAGTGAATGGCAAAGCTGAAATTCCAGGATAGGTTTACTTTACAGTCATTCCTTCACCACTGAAAAACAATATATGTTATTTCCACAAATCTCCTCTAAGATGTACTTTAGGATCTAAATTTATACTTCACATCAATAGTGAAAGATATGATTTTATTACACATTATAAAAAATACACTGTGGAGAGAATACAGTGACAATTTAAATCATTTTTGTTAGGTCATATATTGCCATTCCTTTGAAAACCTGAAACACATTCTAAGAAAAGAATCATCAAGATTGAGTTAAAATCATTAAAGATTAGGAAATTTTTTTCATTTGCTAACAGGTGGTGAGAATATTAGAAAAATAGGTAATAGATAATTACAAAGTATGTTTCAATCATTCTGGAATTGATTACAATAGTAAATCTTCTGGGTACCTTGGCATATTACTATAATCTCAGCTACTTGAGAGGCTGAGAGAACAGGATCTCAAGTTCAAAGCCAGAACCAGCACATGTAACTTAGCAGAACTCTTTCTGTAAACAAAAAAAATTTTTTAAAGGCTGATAATGCAGCTCAGTTGTAAAGCAATCGCCTAGCATGCATGAGACACTGGGTTCAACCTCCCAGTACTGAAAAAAAGTAAATAATAATAATAATAATAATGATAAACAAATTATATTTAATTTAATTTGCACTAATTAATCCTTTTTCATCCATTGTCTCATTCATTCATCAAACATTTTAGCCTAGGTTTAATTTTACCTCTTTCTAGGTATTATTTATTAATATGTTTGATCAGAATTGCCCTCACTTTTTCACAAGATCCAACCAAAACCAATGAAACCCTCCCCTAAATCACCTATCACAGGCTCAAATACCATCAAATGTTCTTTGAAATATATTCCACAGGATGGTGAGCACCGCAGATCACCAGCCTGTGACTTCCCTCCTTGCTGCAATCAAAAGTTCACCTTTTTCAACCCCAAAAATGTTCCTAGTCACCTTTACTCACTGACGATGACCTATTAAAAATTCTGCCAATACTATTTTTTTCAAAAAGATACTAAATAACAATTTTGGCAGTTTCATTTTACTGGTTTTTGAGTCATAATAATTTATTTAACCCTATGAATATTCATTTTTTCATTATAATTCTTTCTTCTTCCCCTCTTCCCATCTCTTCTTATTATTCTTGTCAGAATCGCAATAATGACTTATATTAGCTACTCACAGTGGCACAGGCTTGTAATCCTAGTGACTCTAAAGGCAGAGGCAGGGGGATCATAGGGTTAAGTTCAGAGGCAACCTGTGTAACTTAGTAAGACCTAGACTGAAAATCAAAATTTAAAATTGGGTTGAAAGTACAGCCCAGTGGTACAGCACTTGCAAAGTATACACAAGGTCCTGGGTTGAACCCCTAAGTACTGCTAAATAAAAAATAAATAAAAATAAATAAATGAATGAATAAATAAATAAATAAATACATTTTTTGTTAACTATTGTGATGGTTTCATAAAGAATGTGGCTTAGTAATAATGACACAATATTTTCATTATAAAATAGTTTACTTCATTCAAGTCCAGCTAGCTGTTCTATGATCAACTGATTTAATCATGATTTTTGTGAATTTTCAGGATAAAAAACCTGGCAACTGAAAATAAAAGCTAAAGGCAAGGAGTGCATTGCTGATTTGGGTTAATGGTATCCTCACAACTTCCACAGAATGGTTCTGAAACTTCAACAGTGAAAGATGAGCAAGTCAGCAAATGCTACTTAAGCCACTGTGGTCATGCTCTCAGACCCTGAATTCTCAGGGGCCTCTTCAGATTTGTAATAAAACACACAGACTAATTTAACACGATACCCCCTATATTGAAAACCTATAAATCTTTCTATGCAAAGTTCCATCAACTGATAATGTAAATAAGCAGGAAAAGTCTATAAAGCAATACAAGAATACTTTATTTTTCAAAGGTGATTCTTTTTGTGATATTTCAAGTTTCAGAAGATATAGTTATATAGAATTCAGATTGTACTAAAATATGTATTCACTAGAAGCCTGCCCTCCCTTCCTCCCTCCCTTCCCCCTCCCTTTCTTCCTTCCTTCCTTTTCTTCCTCTTTTTTCTCTATTTTTTTCTTTCCTTCCTTCCTTCTTTCCCTCCTTCTCTCCCTCCCTCTTTTTCTCTCTCTCTTTCTTTTTTTCCTCTTCTTTCTCTATTTCTTAACAGTTCTGGGTAATTGAACCCAAGGCCTCAAGCTTGCAAGCTTTCCAAGTTCTCTACCACTCAGCTGCACCCCCAGCCCATACTTTTACTCTTTGAGATAAGGTCTCTCTAAGGTAAGCAGGCTGCCTCTGGTCTTGAACTTGCAATCCCCCTGCCTCAGCCTCCTGAGCCACTGTGATTACAGATGTGAGCAACCATGCCCAACTGAATAGAAGCTCGCTTGCTCTTTCTTTCTTTCTTCCTCTCTCTCTCTCTCTCTCTCTCTCTCTCTCTCTCTCTCTCTCTTTCTCCTTCTTTCTTTCTTTCTTTCTTTCTTTCTTTCTTTCTTTCTTTCTTTCTTTTTCTTTTTTTGTGATACTAGGGGTTGAACCCAGGGCCTAGCACTTGCATGCTTTGCAAGTGCTGGACCACTGAGCTGGGCTCCCAGCCCTTTTTAATCTTTTTCTTTACTTTTTGAGACAGGGTCTCGCTAAATTACGCTGACTTCCTCTGGTCTCAAATTTGCGATCCCCCTGGCTCCGCCTCCCAAGCCTCTGGGATTACAGGCGTGCTCCACCACACCCAACTGGTAGAAGTTATTTCTAAGTAGGGACTTTCTGGTATATTCTGGCAGCTTTTAAAACAAAGAAAGAAACTGTATTTCTTGAAGAGTAGTTGTGTTTGAAGAGTGAAATAATATCCTTTGATTCTTCTTCTACCTATTGCTTGTCTATATCTTAGACCAAGATTTGGTTATACTTTCACCAACAACAGATCCAGAAGGAAAAAAAAAGTACGATTCTTGCATAGTCTCAGCTTCCTTTTATATTCATATTTTAAAAGATTAATTTCAATATTTAGCTAAATATAATTTGATGTTAGAAAACTATGCTAACTCAAAATTATTCTTATTATCAACTATTTCTAAATATATAATAAAATGAAGATTTCATTTCTTCTTCATTAGTACTCTAGGTATTCTCTACTATTCATAGGGTTTTCAATGGCAGATTGTTTTGGAAGTGGATTATCAGGTGCTTCTCCCTGGCAGAGAAGCACTGGCAATAGTGCCTGGCATAGCACAGTGTTGGAGATTGTTTCTTTCTGTTGTGCATGGGGTCTCTATGAGTCAGACCCAACTCAATCACACCTAACAATACAACAACTAACGAGTACTTCAGGTAATCAATTGTTGACTGTCAAACCAACTGTTCATTATTTAGAGTGAATTATAAACTTTATCACCACCCAGTTCCTGTTATTTTTCATCATGTTATTTCTCAAACAATATTTTAACTTTTTCCCAAGGCAATAAGAGACTCAAGAAACATAAAGTTCCAAATGCCTTTTCGTTAGTAATATTAAACAGTTTGATTAAGGAGAAATTTTAAATCAATGGCATAAACAAATAATACTTATATTGTAAATACTATCATTAATACAATTAATAATAATTTTGTCATGCTATCAAATCCTTCTATCATAAGTTTAAAATCATCTAAGTTATAAAATAATTTTAAAGCAGGGTACAGATGCAAATGCTTGTATCTCAGAAATTTGAGAAGCAGAGGCAGGAGGCTTGTGAGTTTGTAAGGTAAAGTCCCAAAAGAAAGGTGAAAAGAGGCTTAGAAAATACTATGAAATTTTGTACTCGAATGAATAACATATTTACACAAAAATAAACTAAAATGTGTAAATTTTTATTTTGAGAAGCTGTGTTGTGATAAAATAAATTCATTGACTCGTTAAATGTCAGATTAATGTAGAGAATTAATTGTGAAACTATGGTTTGAGATCCAATATTTCACAAATTATTATTTAATTAAATTACTGATCCATCATTTCAATAAAAGTTTCTAGATGTTTGACAATGAGCAGAATGACAGTAATCATTAGCCACTAAGGCAATTGATGAGGTAAATGTGTTTTCACCACAAAATCTACAACTTCTGAGATAATGTCCAATAGTTTCTGAAATGAATGAGAAAAATGACAAAATTCAAATGTAATAATTAAAACAAATCCTATTTCCTGAGATGTATAATTGCATAAAAGTTGAGGGAAAAGACTCTGAAAGAAGGTGCTGGTTTATATGGTTGTACATTCTCTTTTTTATATCTTCTACTAACGTACTGTGTGAGTCTCACAAACCATGAGTTGCTGTGTCACTTAAATTCTTGAACTAAAAAACCAGGACAAAGTCACTACTACCAAATGTCAGCAAATTAATAGGAAAAAAGCAGAGTAAAAATGATTATACAGCAAATGCAAATGTTCATGTAAAATACAAACCTAAATCTGGTAACATGAAAACTCATTTCAAGAGCAATGTTAGCTTACACTCAACCTCTACAAAGGTATAATTGGCTTTGAATTCAATTTTAGTATTTAATTTTCTTAAATAGAAAAAAGACAATGCAAGTTTTGCAATAGAAGGCTTTCATTATGAAGGCCTAGGCCAACCAGTGGACTGGTGCCAATTTCCTGGTATTTTTTATTTAATGAATATACCAAGAATAGTTGTTCACCAAGAGATTTAAAATGCCACTCAGAGAGTCTTCATCAAAGACAGAGGTATAAAATTCAAGTATTCTAAAACATAACTCCTTCCCAAATAAACCTTGAAGCAATCAGGTACTCATTGTGAGATAATTTCACTGGGCAGGAAGAAGAGCATATTTTGAGAATAAAGAATTTAACGCTCATCAGAGTTTATTTTCTTGTTAGTGTTAAATCTTGTAATTTACATAGTTAAAATATGAATAAATATATTTCATGATCTGTTCAGTAAGAGTTGTGCTAAAAATACATTTTGGAAAACAAATGCAGGAGTCTTTGATATTAATTCCAACAAAGAACAAATTTGACACTTTAAAAATTAATTTTTGAAAACATTTTTTGGAAGCCTGTGCATTTTCCTCAGGCTCACACTGTTGATTTCATCAATAATCTCTCTTTTTTATTTTGAGTTAAATTTTAGAGAAAGAGATATTTAATAAAACTGATTTAGAGAACATTGTCAGTGCTCATTTTTAGACCCTGACCTGGACCTCCCAAGATCCCTTTCCAGAAAACACTCACAACTCTGCTACAGGTGAGTGGATGGCTGATGCATTCCAACAGCCTACACACTCAGCATCCACCCAGGTCCCCATGGAGGTCCTTGTGACAGGACCCCAGATCTGGGACTGAGGACCTGGTGGTAGAAGTCTTCAGCCATTTTCATCTATAAAGGTGTTCCTCCAGGTTGTGTACATACATTGAATCAGAGAACTATATATGGCTCTCTGTCCTAAAGAAGATGGATACAGAAACCTAGCAACCTCAGAGTAGACATGGCCAATTTCTTCTAATGACACATAAAAGACTTCATGTCTCCTATTTCTGCAAGATTAAAACTTCTGTTCCTCAAAAGGTGTATACTCCCATAAGAGATTGGTTAGGAGCCTTATTAAGCACTTAGTAATGATTGTCATCTGGTCACTTTGAGCTTCTTGTGTCTAGTCTTCAGAAGACAAGGAGAATTAACTTAGGAAGGGTAATTGGTCATAATTTTAAAAAAGTAGAACTGCACTTATATTGTGGATCTAGAGATATTATGTGTGGATTTCAGTTAATAATTTTGGCTCCTATTGGTACTACCTGGCCAAATTTTAATGAACAGAGCAGCAACTCTACCTAAGATATTTAGGGAAATAAGGAAGTCACATCTCTCAGGAATGAAGATTTATTTCACATTACTATGTAAACTAGCAGAGATGATCACTGAGGGTGAATGAGATTTATTATCAATAAAGTAATAGATGAGTATCAAGTTCCTGAGACCACCTCCAGCTATACGCACTGAAATTTATCTCACTACTATGTACCCACTTCTAAGTCTTCCCTTAGGAAGAATAGCTGTATCTGGAAGTGATGTTTTTCAAATGTGTATTATTAAAAAGGGGATCTGTGTTGTATAATTAAGAATATGCTACTCAGCTACAATGGGAGAAGGACATGGCAATCCACTACCGAAGCAATCCCAAAACAGCCATTGAAAACCCTATGAGGGTAACTATGAGTCGGATATGACTCACTGACACCTAACAGCAACTCAGCTACAAGGAATGTGTATGACTGAGAGGACTAAGTCTTAGTTCCATCAGACTCTAGTATTCCAAACTAAGACAATGCTCTTCCAGGGGCAGCCTCTAGACCAAGACTGAGAAAATCAGTGGTGAAAACAGTCAACCTTTTCTTAGGTGGCACCCATACTGTGGCTGAGCAAGGAGATGGTGCAGTGACAGAGCTATTCTCCTCAAGCATTTCTCCTCTAGCAGGATCTTTTCATTTGAACTCATGGCTGGGGTAGTACTACATCTTAATCTGAGAATACTATCTGATCATGTTGCTTCCATTTCCTGCTTTGAAGTTTATTCCTCAATAAACCTTTTGCCCTTCTAACTCTGACTCTATATCAGATTCTCAAAAATCTTAAACTTACTTATCTACTATCACTTATTGATACCAGATGTCCTCATTTCTTGCCAAGAATATTCAGGGTATTTTCACTCTAATTAGTACATCCATTTTTCATAAAAGTATCATTTTTTTCAAAGTCTAAAACATAGAGGAGCAGTTCAAGGCAGTATGTTGGATACCTTGGTTCATGTTATATACCTTTGAGAAATTAACTGAATAACACAAGTGATAAGACACATTTATGAATAAATATATGGGTGTTTGTTGCTGCTAAACATTCACAAAAAATGTACTGTGACCATTCAAATTGACAAGTTATTTTGTTCTGTTGAAGAATAAGAGTAGCCATCATAAAAGATGTGTTGCTTGAGCTACAGCATAAAGAATGATTGAGATTTGACTTGCAGGACAGGATCAGCATGGACAGAAGACACAAATATGTACAGTTCCTGTCTTTGAACACATCAAGATACATAAAAATGAATAAAATTTATTTGTGTTTCTCATTGATTTTATGCCTGCAGTAGTATCACTGTGGTGTCCAATTCTGTCAGATCTCAGAAGCTAAGCAGGGTCACACCTGGTTAGTACTTGGATGGGAGAGCGCCTGGGAACACCAGACGCTATAGGCTTGGGAAAAGGACATAGGAATGCACTCCAAAAAAAACAATCAGCTATTGAAAACCCCATGAATAGCAGAGAAGCACTAGCAATACTATTTCCTTTGATGTACATAGGGTAATTATGAGTCAGGCACAAACTAGAGGACTCCTAATAAAAACAGCAATGACAATTGATTTTATAAAGTTAAATGTTTTAATAGATCCAAAATCACTTTGTTTTTCAGAATAAAAATAAAAAGTGGAGATGCAGAGGAGAGCATGACAAACATACTTAAATGAGATGTAGTTGAATTAGAAACTTAACTTCCCTAATTTCATTGTGCACTATCTTTTTATCTAATCATGACTGCAGTATTTTCTTCCTCTAATCTTTCGAAGGCTTCTAGAACACTTTCATGTAACTCTTTGAACCCATTAGTATGTTATCAAATATTCACTCTGCCACTCATTGTTCTTTATATAATTATCTTGCAGTTCTCCAATCATAGCATAATTATTCAGATATCTAACTTTTCACCTCTACTTCTATTATTCCCCACAAATCTGTCAGTTTGCTGCATTGTGGGGGCTTGTTTGTTGCAATGAGGCTGAAATCTATGCAGCTGGTATCTCAGATACCAGCAGGGTTACCCATGGTGGACAGGTTTCAGCTGAGGTTACAGACTAAGACAGACTAGGGAAGAGGCACTAGTGAGCCACTCCTGAAACAACTAGCTATCGAAAACCCTATGAATAGCAAAGAAATGCTCTCAGATATAGTGCCGGAAAATAATCCCCAAGGTTGGAAGGCACTCAAAAGACTACTGGGGAAGAGTTGCCTCCTCAAAGTAGAGTCTATTTTGATGGAATGGAATAAAGCCCTAGGGACCTCCATTTGCTGATGTGGCATGACTCAAAATGAGGAGAAACAACTGTAAACATCCATTAATAATTGGAACATGGAATTTACATAGTATGAATCTAGGAAAAATAGAAATTGTTAAAAGAGAAATGGAGTGCATAAAGCATAAACATTGACATTCTAGGCATCAGTGAGCTAAAATGGACTGGCATAGGCCATTTTGAGTCAGACAATCATACGGTCTACTATGACGGGAATGATAAACTAAAGAGAAATGGTGTTGCATTCATCATCAAAAAAGACATTTCAAAATCTGTCATGAAATACAATGTTATCAAGTGATAGAATAATATCCATCTGTCTACAAGGAAGGCAAGTTAATATGACTATTATTCAAATTTATTCACCCACCATTAAGGCCACAAATGAAGAAAGGAAAGATTTCTACCAGCTTCTGCAATTTATGGAAGATCAAACATGAAATTAGGACATACTGATAATCACTGGTGAATGGAAAGCCAAGGCTGGAAACAAAGAAGAAGGTTTAGTAGTTGGAAAATACGGTATTGGTGACAGAAACAAAGCTGGAGGTCACATGATAGAATTATGTCAGACCAATGACCTTTTCATTGCAAATACATTTTTTCAACAACATAAGTGGAAACTATACACATGGACTTCACCAGATGGAACATATAGAAATCAAACTGACTACATATGTGGAAAGAGACAATGGAAAAGTTCTATACAAAATGTCAAAACAAGACTAGGTGCGGACTGTGGATCAGACCACCAACTTCTCATATGCAAGTTCAAATTGAAGCTGAAGAAAATTAGAACAAGTATACAAGAGCCATGGTATGACCTTGAGTATATCCCACCTGAGTTCAGAGACAAGCTCAAGAGGTTTAATGCACTAAACACAAATGATAAGAGACAAGACAAGTTGTGGCATAACATAAAAGATGTTATTCAAGAAGGAAGCAAAAAGTTATTAAAAAGACAAGAATAAAAGAAAAGACCAAATTATATATCAAAAGAGATGCTGGAACTTGCCCTTAAATGTCAAGCTGCCAAAGTGAAAGGAAGACATGATGAAGTTAAGGATTTAGACAGAAGATTTCAAAAGGCAGCTTGAGAAGGCAAAAACAAATATTATAATGACATGTGCAAAGAGCTTGAGGCAGAAAACCAAAAGGAAAGAACACACTTGCTCTGTGTTTCTCAAGCTTAAGGAAATGAAGAAAAAATTCAAGCCTCAAGTGTCAGTAGTGAAAGATTCTACATGGAAAATGTTAAATGATGCAGTAAACATCAAAAGAAGATGGAAGGAATACATAGAGTCATTATACAAAAGAGAATTTGTAGAAGACCAACTATTCCAAGAGGTTGCATATGAAGAGGAACCAATCGTATTGAAGGATGAAGTGGAAGCCACCTTGAAAGAACTGCTGAAACACAAGGCTCCCGGAATTGATGGGACAACAATAGAGATGATTCAATAAACAGATGCAGCACAGGAGGTGTTAATATGTTTATGCCAACAAATTTGGAAAACAGCTACTTAGTCAACTGACTGGAAGAGATCCATATTTGTGCCTATTCCCACAAAAGGTGATCCAACTGAATGTGTAAACTATGGGACAATATCATTAATATCACATGCAAGCAAAGTTTTACTAAAGATCATTTAAAAGTGACTGCAGCAGTATATAGACAGGGAATTGCTGGAAAATCAATTAGGATTCAGAAGAGGGCAGGGAACCAGGGACATTATTGCTGATGTCAGGTGGATATTAGCCACAAGGAGAGAATATCAGACAGATGTCTATTTGTATTTTATTGACTATGCAAAGGCATTTGACTGTGTAGATCATAATAAATTATGGGTAACACTTCAGAAAATGGAAATACCAGAGCACCTAATTGTACTCATGAGGAATCTGTACATGAACGAGGAGGCAGTTGTTTGAATAGAACAAGGAAACAGCCTAGTTTAAAGTTGAGAAAGGTGTGTGTCAGGGCTGTATATTTTCATCATATCTCTTCAATTTATATGCTGAGCAAATAATTTGAGAAGCTGGATGTTACGAGGAAGAATGTGGCATCAGGATTGGAGGAAGACTCATTAACAACCTGCATTATGCAGATGGCACAGCTCTGCTTGTTGAAAGTGAAGAAGATTTAAAGCATTTACTGATGAAGATCAAAGATCATAGCCTTCAATATGGGTTGTGACTAGACATCAACAAAACAAAAATCATTACAAATGGGTCAGTATGCAACTTTACAATAAATGGAGGAAAGACTGAGGTTGTCCATGATTTTGTTTTGCTTGATTTTATAATCGACACCCGTGGAAGCAGCAGTCAAGAAATCAAAAGATGCATTGCTCTGGGAAAAGCTGTGGCTAAAGATCTCTTTAGAATATTGAAAAGCAAAGATATCATGTTGAAGACGAAGGTGTGCCTGACTCATGCCATGTATTTTCAGTCACATCATATGGTTGTGAAAGCTGGACATTGAGCAAGGGAGACAGGAGAAGAATTGATGCTTTTGAATTATGGGGCTGGAGACATCTATTGAATATACCACGGACTGCCAAAAGAACCAACAGATCTGTCCTAGAAGAAGTGCAACCAGAGAGCTCCTTGGAAGCAAGAATGGCCACACTGTATCTTACATATTTCAGACATGTGGTCAGGAGAGATCAATGCCTGGAGAAAGACATCATGTTAGGGAGAGTGGCATGTCAGCACAAAAAGGAAAACCCTCCACCAGATGGATTGACACAGTGCCTGCAACAATAGCCTTAAATATAAATAAGATTGTTTGCCTGCCACAGAATGGAGAAATGTTTCAATCTGCTGTATATAGGGTCACTATGAGTGAGACTTGATGGCACCTAACAACAACAACTCCTGTTATGGGCTGGGGTTTAGCTCAGTTGGTAGAGTGATTCTCTAAGCTTTCCCAGCACTGCAAAAATGGTAGAAGAATGTGGCAATCTACTCCCAAAGTAATCCCACAATAAAGTAGATCAATTGTCCATGGGATGCAACTCCTTGGCACCTAACAACAACTCCAAATATAAACTTAAGTTTTTGAGGACTAGACTCATGTTGAAATAACTCTTCACATTTTGTCTCTCTTCACATTGCTAACTCTACTTATTCTAGATGCACATTAGTATTGTCTTCCTTAAATGAGTTGTCCTTTCTCTGAATAAGGGCAAAAGTTCTTTCTATGTATTTTCACTGCTTTTGTGAAACACAATGATTAACATTACTTCTACTCATTTTATTTACTTTTTTATCTTCCCATTATTCTAAGTAGCAGAGACTGCTTTTTATTTTCATGTATGTCCATCTTAACTTTTTTAAAAAGTGAAAGTTTTATATAATCTAAAGGGAAACTGGAGTAATGAAGGCTTGCAGACTGATATTTTGCAGTTATTTAGGAAAAGGATGTTAGTTTTAGCACTGAGGCATCAGAAGTCATGAATATGTGTAATGAAACAAGAGAAAAAAATCAATACAGCCTACAATTAGTTTCCTGAATAACAAAACTATTGACATAGTACAAAAAGTAGCAGAGCACAGTGGTGCATGCTTATAATCCCAGCAGCTTGGGAGGCGGAGGCAGGAGGATCACAAGTTTGAGACCAGAGGCAGTCTGCTTAATTTAGCAAGATCCTGTCCCAAAAAGTTAAAAAAAAAATGGGCTAAGCATTCAGCTCCATGGTCCTGCACTTGCAGAGCATGTAAGCACAAGTCCCTGGGTTCAACCCCAAGTACTGCAAAGAAAGAAAGAAAGAAAGAAAGAAAGAAAGAAAGAAAGAAAGAGAGAGAGAGAGAGAGAGAGAGAGAGAGAGAGAAAAGAATAGGGATCTTGTGAATAATGTAGTTTTTGGCTTCCTATCATTGGATATTTTTTTTTCAATATAAGAATTTTGAAAGGAAGAAGTTCTCATATCTCAGACTAGAGGTCAAAAAGGCCAGATACATGTTTCTCCAGCTTTTCATAAGTCGCCAAGACTGGTAAGAGGCACAGATTTAACCCATTTATGCCTACCATTCTATTTATAGGACAGTAACAAATATGCACATTATTATTTCTTGGAATTTATGTCAGACTCACACACATACACGTGTTATCACATTATGTCTCAAACTTATCTCCTGCCAACTGCTTGCTTTTGTGTTTAGTCTACAAGAAATTATAGTTTTGTTAACATTTCCTTATAGTGAGTTACTGTCCTATAAGGAGGATGCTGTGTGATAACCAGTTAATTAGGCAGACCCCTCTCATCCTTGATTTGAACTTTGAAGTAGGAACTAGTTGCAAAGAAATAGGGACAATAGTGGTGACACCCTGGTATGAGGGCAGCAGAAGTCTAAATGTGGCCTCCAGACTTACAGGCTCAGCAGTAAGAACTTTCAGAGTCCTCCAGCAACAACTAAAGCTCTGTGCTCTGCCCAGGGGTAGGGTGGCTCTGGCCTGGGTGGTCAGTTTCTGGCATGATTGATGGACTTAGAAGCTATTTTGACTCCCTTATTCTTGACCATTCTCGAGCTTGTTTCACAACTTTTTTTCTGTGACACTGTTATTCATTAAATACTCATTCAATGAATTTGTGTTCTAGGTATATGAGGCAGTGGTTTTCTGTTGCTTACTTCAAAGTATACTGACTGATACACAGAGAGCATGGATGAGCAGGTCCAGTGGATAAGGGAAATGAAACAGAAAAGCTACCTTCATAAAAGTTAAAAGGTAAGATAATACTGGATTCTTCTTCTACCTTTAATCTTCCTACTTATATTCCAAGACATACCTTCTACATATACCTTACATATCTTCCATCTACATGTAGAGAACTTTTGGTCAAGGCACATCTCTTGACTATTTTAAGGAAATTTTTGTGTATAAAAATATTTTCCCTAGGTCCCAAACTAATTAAAACTTTCTTCTTATAAACCAGGAAGTGGCTAAAAGTTTTACACACCAAAAAGAGAGCCATCAATTCAAAAGTACAGTCTATTAAACTATACTACAGGACTATGGTAGCAAAAGCAGCTTGGTACTGGCCCAAAAATAGACCTGAAGACCAGTGGAACAGATTTGATGACCCAGAGATACATTAATGCATCTATAGCCACCAGATCTTTGACAAGGGGCTAACTATGCAAATTGGAGAAAACATAGCCTCTTTAACAAATGGTGTTGTTAAACTTGGATTTCTACCTGCAGAAAAATGAAAACAGACCCACACCTCTCAATCTGCATGAGGGTTAATTCAAAATGATAAATTACCTCTACATAAAACTGGAAACCTTAAAATTACTAGAAGAATATATAGGCAACACACTTCAACACATAAGCATAGGAAAGCATTTCCAATTGCTCAGGAAATTGCACCAAGAATAGACAAATGGGATTATATGAAATTTAAAAGCTTCGGTACAGCAAAGGAAACAGTCAACAGAGTTAAGGAAGAGCCCACTGAGTGGGAGAAAATCTTCACATCCTACACATCTGATAGAGAACTAATTTCTGCAATTTACAAAAATCTCAAGAGATCAAATCCCAACACAACAAATAACCCAATACACAAGTAGGGAAAGGCAATGAGCAGACAGTTCACAAATGAAGAAGTTTATAAGGCTATGAAACAGATTAAAAAGTGCTCACTATCCCTAGCCATTATGAAAATGCAAATCAAAACAACTCTAAGATTCCTCCTAACTCCAGTAAGATTGGCCAAGGTCAATAAAACTTATAATAACAAATGCTGGTGAGGTTGAAGAGAAAAAGAAAACTTCTTATACTATTGGTGGTATTGTAAATTGGTTCAACCACTTTGGAAGTCAATATGAACACACCTCAGAAAACAAAAAATAGAAATGCCATATGACCCAGCTGTACCACTACTGGGAATTTACCCAAAGGGAGATGAGTCATCATACCACAGAGACATCTGCATCTTCATATTCAATGCAGCATTTTTCATAATAACAAGGATATGAAACCAACCAAGGTGCACATCAACAGAAGAATTGATAAAAAAAAAAAACTATGGTATGTATACACAATGGAATACTACTCAGCAATTTAAAAAAATGAAATGATGTAATTTGCAACAAAATGGATGGAGTTGGAGAACACCATCCTAAGTGAATGAACACAAGCTCAAAAAAGGAAATACTTTATGTTCTCACTCATATGTGGGAGCTGAATCATAATTAAAGGAAGAAAAAATCCTATACATCAATTGATATATTAAAAAACACACAATTAAACTTAGCAAAGAAGAGACAATATAAAGAAAGAAAGAAGGAGGGAGGTAACTAGCAGAAAAAGCAAAGATTGAAGAAGGTGGGATGGGGAGGAGGGTCAATGCAGAGGGATGAAGGGGGAGAGGATGATCTCAATGTAAACAGCACAACTTCATGACTACATTGGAAAAATAGGGGAGCATAGCCCAAATATGCATTTAAGTTTTACTACACATTAGCCGTAAGGCTCCATAAACCTTGTGAGTTGATGAAAATGTTACCAGAAACGCTGTAAAGAACACATAATGGAAAAAGCCAATACTGTATTACTCTGTATCACGATTATTTACTAATAAAAGAAGATAAAAAAGATAGCAATCTCTTCAGAGACTCTCTGAGTTCAAATCCTGAGTCATACTACCTATGAACTGTGTTATGTTATTGGGCATTTAACCACCCTACACCTAATTTTCCTCATTTGTTAAGTGGGGATAAAAATCAATAACCAGATTATAAGGTTGTTGTGATGCTTCCATGAATAAATACAATTAAAGTATTAGAAAAAAAAGTTCAGTCACAAACTTTATTTTCTGTCGAAGAAAGCATGAAATATTAACCAGATATTCACTGCAATGAATTTTCCAACCTTTGTCCTTTCTCTAGGCCTCAAAGTTATAGGATAATTGCAAAAGCATATATCTTTCACGTTCTTTTATAAATAGAAAGGAAAGAGAAATAATTCAACTATTGTCAAATTTTCTGGAAACAGTCTGGTTACTCATTTTTCTCTGTAGAAGATACCAGCCTTCTTCAATTTAATGATTGACAGAGCTATCATTTTATAACTTTTCTTTCTAATATTGAGCAAGTAAATACCTTTTCCTCTTTTTTTATTAGAAAAATATTGCAATATAGCGAGACTGGAAAATTCCTACAACAATGTTGAATGTGTAAAGACTATAGAATACTTCCTTTTTAAACTATTACTTATGTAACTGGTTTACAAGATCATAAAATAAGTAACTTAATCTTTTCTCCTATTGCTCAAAAAAAAACTTGAACTGTTCATTTGTTTGGAAGAATCTATAATTGCATCAATCTGTGTTTGTAGGTTTCACTGCTTTCCTTTCCTTTTTTTTTCCTTTGTGCAAAAATTTGTATAAGCATTGTATTTTGGTTTTGATAAATAATATTTGCATATATTTGTGAAGAACAAAGTGATGTTTTGATCCATGTACACATTCACATATTGGGTATTGACAAACTAAAGGTAATTAGCATATCCATAAAATTAAAATTTTATAATTTCTTTATGGTAAATACATTCAAAATCTTCTGTTCATTTTTAGCTAGTGCATTGTTGCTAATATATAAAAGTTTTTAAAAATAGATTTATTTTTGTTATTAAAGTTTAGACTATTCTAATCTTTCCTTTTTTTTTTTTTTTTTTTTTTTTTTTTTTTTTTTTTTTTTTTTTTTTTTTTTTTTTTTTTTTTTTTTTTTTTTTTTTTCTTTTTGAGACAAGGTCTAGCAAAATTATGCAGACTGCCCCTGGTCTGGAACTTGCAATCTTCCTACCTCCACCTTCAGAGTCTCTGCATGTGCACCACCGTGCCTGGCATCTGGACTATTTTAATCTTTCACTTTTTCTTTTGTCTTCATTACTAAATTGTATTTCTTTGGAATTGATCCATTTTATTCACATTTTCAAATTTTTGTCACACAATTATTCATAGTGTCACCTCTATCTTTTTGATGTCTGATGATTTGTACTGATGATATAACAATATAATTACTAATATTGCATAATACATTCTGTTCTCTTTAATTAATTTTACTAAACATTTATTAATTTTATTAATATTATTTTTTAAATAAAATTTTTGATTTTTCTTTTGTTATATGTTAACTTTATGTCATTATTTACTGGTTTTGCATTTATTATTAATTCATATTTTGCATTCTTATACACATTGAGACAAACAACTACAAGATTACAAATCAGAATGGAATATTAAAGTCATAAGAATTGCTATGCTGGAAAATTAAGGATTTCAGCATTTTATTTGAAATTGATTAGATACATTTTCAGATGCTAAATTATGGGGAAATATTATAGTATTCAAAATTATCAGTACATAAAAACTATGATTTCAAAAAATTCTGACAAAATCTGAAGAGTTGATGAACTGAAATGGAATTTATTATCCATTATCTTTATCTGCTAAGTTACTACACAGGAGTTCCAAATTCGATAATCAAGAAATAGCAGTGTTAATATATACTTTCAAGACCTTTGGTGACCACAATGTATCAGTTAATAGTAAGGTCAGCCTTGAAGAATTGGGGGTATTTTCTTCCTCTGATTTATATACATATATGGCATCAGGATTGATTAATCAGGAATATTAATTAACAACCTGTATTATGCAAATTACACAACTTTGCTTGCTGAAAGTGAAGAGAATTTGAAACGTTTAGTGATAAAGATCAAAGAACACAGCCCTCAGTTGTGTTCAACATCAAGAAAATAAAAATCCTTACAAGTGGACCAGTAAGCAAATTCATGACAAATGGAGAAAAGATTGAGTTTGTTCAAGATTTTGCTTTATTTGCTTCTACAATCTGCACTCATGGAAGGAGCAGTCAGGAAATCAAAAGACATTGCATTGCAAAAAACTATTGCAAAAGACTTCTTTAAATGTTGAAAACTGAAGATATCACATTGGAAATGAAAGTGCACCTGATTTGTGCCATGGTATTTCCAGTTGCATCATGTGCTTGTGAAACCTGGACAGTGATTAAGGGAAATATGAGAAGAATTGAGCTTTCTGAATTATAGACCTGAAGACAAATATTGAATATACCATGAACTGCTAAAAGAACCAACAGATCCATCCTAGAAGTGCAACCAGAGTGTTCCTTGGAAGTAAAGATGTCTAGACTGTGTCTTATGTATTTTGAACATATTGTCAGGAGGGACCAATCTCTGGAGAAGGACATCATGTTAGGGAGAGTGGTGGGTCAATGAAAAAATGGAAGACCCTCAACAAGATGGAGTGACACAGTGTCTTCAACAATGGGCTTAAACACAGAAAAGATTGTGTGCATGTCAGTGTCAGATGGTGTTTTGTTTTGTTGTATATAGGGTTCTTATGAGTCAGACCCAGTTTGACTTTCTATTTGTCAGAGTACATTTTATTTTATTGGCTTCTTCCACATGATCCCTCCCATATGATGCTCTATCAGCCTAAGTCTAACCTTTCCAAATCATGTTTGAAGATAGCTACTAACATTCAAATATAATTTTGAATTCAATTGTATGATAGGATGAAAAGAATAGAAAATGTGTATGTCGATTCTCATCAAGAACATTTTTCTGAATTACCATGTAAATTCCTGTGTGTATATCATTGGCCACATCTTAAGTGAGTGACCTATGCTAGACCATTTACAAAATAAGCTTTTATCCATTTGGCAATAAACTTGCCTAAGGACAAGCTAGAAGTTGGTGAGAACACATATTGAAACAAGCAAGCAACAGTCTCCACCAGACAGCAAAATATAAAGTTAAGAGAGGTTTCCTCTACTGTCTACTGAGTATCAGTTAGAGATGATAGACAGTATCTTTTGATTGAAACATATAGAAAAAAGGCGATGGACTTATAAGAAAACATCCAGTAGCCATCAAAATTATGTGGATCAGAATATATTATATAGAACAATAATAAGAAGAGATGAATTAGGATAATAAAAGCTATTTAAAACAAAAATAATCAACATAACACTTATTTTAAAAACACATGCAGTCATGTAAATAAATGATCATATACATTAGAGTTTTAGGAGGAAATAATTCATTTTTCAATGATGCTTTTGAATTAATGCTGCTAGAGACAAATATTGCATATGCCATGGACCATCAAAATAAGTAACAGATATGTCCTAGAAGTGCACCCATTGTGCTCCTTGGAAAGAAGGATGTCTAGACTGCATTTTATGTATTTTGGTCATTTTGTCAGGAGGGCCCAATCCCTGGAGAAAGGCATAAAGTTTGGAAGAGTGGTGGGTCAACCAAAAAAAGGAAGACCCGCAACTAGATGGATTGACCCAGTGGCTGCAACAATGGGCTTAAACATAAAAAATGATCATGTGCCTGGCACAGAGTCAGAGAATATTTCCTTCATAGGGCCTCAGCATCAGAGTTGGACTTGCTGGCACCTAGCAGCAAAAATAAATAAATAAATAAATAAATAAATAAATAAATAAATAAATAAATATGTGTGTGTGTGTATGTATATATATGTACATATATATATTGCTAATTTGTCCTAAAATATTTCATTTGCTTTATATCAAGATTTTTAGTTTTTAATCTTCATTTTTATTGATCACATGATATTCATAATTAGTCATGAGGTACATTTAAATTTTTTATTCACACATATATTGGCTATTGATCAACTAAAGATAATTAGAATGTGTACAAATATTCTAAGTTTATAGAACCTAAGATGAACATTTGAAAATCAAATGCTAATCTGTGCAGTTGACATTTGGATGAAAAGATTCTGGGCTCCTAGATAACTCTCAATATCTGTACGTTGTCCATGTTACAGAGTTGTCACAATTCCATGCAATATTTTTGAAGCAACCATAGTAATGACTGAATTTAAGTTTAGTTTTCAAAAATCTTGAAAATAAAAACAATTTTAGTCTCTTTTTGTTGTTTTTGCATCATTAACTCCACCATCTCCAAATGATAGCAAATTAAAATGTAAGAAAAATAATTAATTACCTGTGTTAGCTCTATGTGAATCACTGGCTGAATAGATAGATTAGTGAGTAATACAAAATAACCTGGTGAGAAGCCATCTGCATTTCTGTCCTATCCTTTAAAAGTGTTTCCCCTGTTTTTATTATCACAGTGCTCAATAACAATGTAACAGAAGCTATATCACCAGGCTACCATGGGTGTATTTCACATCCCCATGACATGTTTTTATTGCCTTCTAAAGCATTTCAGGGTTAACAGTAATATTTAGAATATTTCTTGGAACTCAAAGAATGGATTTTTACACATTTCTAAAAAAAGCATCAATAAATCAGTCTAAAACCAAATCATCCCACCTGTAATCCCAGCTACTCAGGAGGCTGATGCAGGAGGATTATGAGTGTGAGGCAAGAGACAACTTACTCAATTTAATGAGAAACTGTCTCAAAATAAAAAATTTTACAAAGGGGCTGAGAGAGATGCTCAGTGGTAGAACACTTGCCTTGCATGCCTGAGGCTCTAGGTTCAAGCCCTGGGTAATGATCTAGATCTAGATCTAGATCTATATCTAGATCTAGATATCCCCAAAACAAAGAAATATAAATTATTGAAATTAATTTACTCTTAATATCAAGTCAACAATTCACATGATTATATTTGTATGCTTTAGTATTTGACAGAGAATATAGAATAAGTTTACTAGATATGCTTAATCTCTAATTCAAAGGATATGTGTTGAACGTATAATATCATGAACCATGTTAGGTAGCTATGTCTAGATTAATTTGTATTTAATTCCCCACTCCCAATTTTGTCTTCTTTATCCTGTCTCCATTTTTATCTGGAGTATTTTAATAGAAATTTCAAACATATTACTCATTGGTAAATCATCTGTAATATATAAGGGTTATTTAAAAACCTCACAATGTTAACTTTCACACTTACTAAAGTGATAGCAATTACTTCACTTCTGATATTGAATCCAGGGTTAAA
>VMDO01014681.1:15413-53818 GCA_007922755.1 Pedetes capensis | reverse complement strand
GGGGGGGGGGGGGGGGGGGGGGGGGGGGGGCGGTGTCTGAGGCTGGACCCCACTTAGAAGGATCAGAGAGGTTGTCTCACTGCGGACCCCGGGATGGAACCCATGGCCTTGCACATGCTGGGCAAGAGCTCACCACTGAGCTGCACCCCAGCCTCGTTTTAGTTTATCTTAGTTTTCAGTGTTGTGGGGATGGAACCCAAGGTCTTGCACATGCTGGGCAAGTGCTCAGCGAGGGGCTGCACCCCAGTCCCCTCTTGCCCTGGGCGGCGTGGTGGTGGCTATCAGGCGTCAGGGCGCATGAGCACCCCACAGGCACCCGCCTCCACTCTGCAGGTTGGATGACGTCCCAGGGCCACCGACCTCTGGTTAGATCCTGTACCTCATTTTTTTTTGAGGAAGCAACAGGCTGACTTCAGAGCAGCCTGGGGAAATACTGGGCCTGGCAGGGGCCACACTCCGGCCTTTCTCCCACGGCTCCGCCCTGTGCAAAGCACCGCCAGGAGCCAGCCTGCTCCTAAGGCTCCAGAACCCTCCACACTTCTCAGCGCCCAGCTTTGGGGGAGGGGCTCAGCCCGGTGGTCGCGTTCTGAGATCGCTGTATCCCAGGCTGTGTCCCCTCTGCTGGAGTCTCGGGTCCTGCCTGTGTTCAGCCCTGGGATAGGGAGCCCAGTGAGGAGGGGGTGGGTCTATCTGGAGGAAAGGGAGGTCCTGGATGCCTGCAGAGAACCTCAGAGACCTGCCAACGACCCCCCAGGTTTTCCCACGGGGTAACGAAGTCCGAATTCACGGGAATTGTGCGACCCAAGACAAACTACGTTGCAGGTCCCCAGGGACTCAAGGCGACCTGGGATCACCCCGCGACTCCCAGAATGACCAGCAGTGACACACAGCCCGAAGGCCGCCCCCTCGTCAAGGCCGCTGCGGGACTGCAGACGCACACAGTGGCCCGAAGCCACATCTGGAGGAGGGCTGGGGAGCTTCCTTTCGCAGCCGGTCCCCATTCTTTCCCTGCATTGTTTCGGACTCCTCAGCGTTCCCACCCCGCCCCTCCTCCGGACGCAGGCGGTTCCCAGGCCCCGGGGCTGGGGTGGGGTGCGGGGCGTCGCCGGGCAGCTGCCGAGGACCCTCGCACGCCCTTGGCGGTGCCTGGTGCGTGCACGCACACGGGGGATCCCAAGCTTGTGATCGCAGGAGCGCGCGCGCGCGCGCGGCGGTGTTGGTGCTGCAGTGTACACAGCAAGCGCGCCATAAATGCCCCTCGGCTGGCTGCACGGCCGCGGAAGGGCATCGGTCAGGCCCTGCGGGGAGGGGCCGAGGGCGGGCTCTGGGTTTGCATCTTGTCTGCCGGTCGCTAGCCCCGGGAGCGCCGCCCGCGTGACTCTGTTTCCCTATCCAGAAAGGGAACGTGCAGGCTTCCCACGTGGCGCGGCGACAACCGAGCGAGCAGCCGCGGGGGCGCTCAGCACCGACGCCCGCACCCCGCCTCTCGCCAGACGCAGGGCGGAGGGGGCACCGACCCCCGCCCCAGCCGCCCTCCCACCCTCCCCCGCAGCGGGGACTCCCGGCCTCCCTGTCCTTAAAGTGGGTAATTGGAGGCAGGGCGGGGTACTAGCCAGAGAACCTCTAAGTGGGCGACATGCATGGCCCAGGCTCCCGCCCAGTCCCGCGCCCCTTGGGGGCGCCCTGCGCGCTGCCCGTGCGCCCCGCAGCCCCGGCGCCGCGGTGCCAGCCGCCCTCGGGTTCCCGCCAGGCGCTGTCTGCGGCCGCGGGGGGTGGGGGGGGCTCGGGCCGGCGGCAGCCCCGGCGGCGTCTCACTCCCCGCGCGCCTGGCGGCCGGCGGGCGGGGCGGGGCGGCTTCACAGACCCTCCCTTGTGAGCGGCGCCGGCCCCGGGCGCCTCGCCAGCTCCCGGAATAGCCGCCTGCCCGGGCGGGGCCGCCTGACCTGCCGGGCCGGCCGCGGACCCGGGTGCGTGCTCCGCCGCACGGGCGCAGCCCCTTCCTCGCCTGCGGAGTCTGCTGCGTGCAGGCGCCTACTGTGTGCAGGCGCCCGCGTAAGGCGCGCGGCGTCTATTGTGTGCACGCGCCCGCCTGCACCCAGACTCCCTCAGAAAGCGCACGCTCCCGGGATTGCAAACACCCCGCGCACCCACGCTCTGACATTCTGTGCCCAGGCGCCCCCCACTTGCCGACGTCCCCCTCTGTGTAAACACCCCCGGGGGAGCCCCCAGTGCGTGCACTGTAGGTGGACTAAGGGGGCGGGGTGCAAATGCTTCTAAGCGTAAACGCTCACTGTGGGGCGAGAGGCGCAGCTGCGTGACATGTGTGCTTTGCGTGAGACCCTGGGTGTGACACCCAGTACCGAGAAAGAAAGAAAGAAGGAAGGAAGGAAGGAGAGAGAAAGAAAAAGAGAAAGAAAGAAGCCTCACTGTGCACAGGGCCCAAGTCTGCAAACACCTACTGTGTCCTGACACCCCCTAATCCGTGGAAATGAGCATGCGCCCACTGGGGACAGGCAACCACCCCTCTCCAGAGCCCTTTGTAGGTGTCTCAGTTTACCCCACCTGGGGAGAAACTCAGGCCTGCTAAGTCTCTTCTGGCTCGAACTTGAGGCGCTCCGAGGCGTGCGGAGAAGGGGGATTGTGCACCCCCCTGCTCTGTGGACCTGGTAGGTGGACTCAGGCTGGGGACCGGGCTCCCGGGCCTTTTGGGAAGCCCTGGGGGCAGGTGCAAAGGCTGGCAGTCTCCCTGGGCAGGGTGCCAGTCCTTGGCTTCCCTGAAACTGGGCACAGCAGCTGGGAGAGGTTTCCGGGCCCACCCCAGCCCCACCTGGCCTGCGGCACTCTCGAGGTTGGGCGGGGCTGGCAGGCGGGCATCCAGAGAGCAGCTGGGCCCAGCCTGCACATGCCCGCACAGGGGCCGCTGGCGGACCTGTGTGCACACGCGGGGGCGGGCATGTGTGTGCACAGGCGAGTGGGCCATGCCGGGGTGACCACCAGCGTGTGTGCGCAGGCCGGCTCACCCTCTCACATTGGCCCTTAACAGCCCATGGGCCCTGGGGGCAACACCAGAGAGAGCTTTGTTTTGCTCACTGCGGGTCTCCAGTGCCTGAAAATAACTTGCTTAAGCAGACAAGTGCGTGAATACATGGACTCATCAACTTGTAAACATACACTTTGTGCACCAGGCAATCAGACATCCATGATCAATAAAAAGATCCTTGGAACACACATTCTGGGGCCCAGGCGCTGTGGTGCACACCTATGATCCCAGGGACTCAGGAGGCAGAGGCAGGAGGATGGAGAGTTGGAGGCCAGAGGTACCCTGCACAACTTGCTGATACCCTGTCTCAAGATAAAAAAAATTAAAAATGGGCTGTGGGTAGAGCTCAGTGATTAAGAACTTGCAAAGTATGTATGAGGGCCTGGGTTCAACTCCCCCAAGTACCACAAAAAAATAAAAATTAGACCAGGTGCAGTGGTGCATACCTGTAATCCCAGCGACTCTGGAGGCTGAGGCAGGAGGATCGCAGTTTGGAGGCCAGAGGAAGCCTGTGAAATTTAGTGAGACCTTGTCTCATTTTAAAAAATAAAAAAGGGGCTGGGGGGTGCATCTTAGTGGTAGAGCGCTTGCAAAATATGTGCGAGGCCCTGTATTCAGCCCCTCAGTACCAAAACAACAACAACAAAAGTTAAATAAATAAATTAAAAGAAAAAACCACCCAGACATTCTGGGCCTGTGTATGGGCCTCAGAGCATACTCTACCTGCTCACTCCTTTGAGCAGCTAGTTTGGTGGTCAGGAGGCATCCGAGCCCACTTTAATTCACTCAGCTGCAGAGCCCAGAGCCAGGTGCACTCACATCCTGGATTGGCACCTATTTGTGCGTGGTGTGATTTCCTGCTCCTCTTCCTTCTATCGCCCAGACCATCCCTTTCCTGGTCTCCCCTCCTGAGAACTCTGGGTGTCCAGGCCTGGGTTTGCAGGGATCCCCAGGGTGTGGTGAGCCCCACATCCCTCCATGGAAATAGTTTCCATGATTTGAGCTTCTCCTAGGATTTAGGTCATTGTCTGCAAAAAGCTCCAGAAACCAGCTGCAGTCAGGGTTGACAGGGCCAGGACTGGGTAGGGTGGGGGTCTTGGGAAAGCAGCTTCCACACACCCTCAGAAATCTCCTTCCCTTTCACAGTTGGGGAAACTGAGGCCCAGAGATGGGAAGACCTTCCTGTCCAGCGAGGTGGGGGAGGAGGATGAGAAGCAGATGCTCAGCCCTTGGCCTTATCTGCTGGTGGGAAGAAATAGTAGGTTCCCAGGCTGTTGCGGGAGGGCGGGGACAGGGAAGTTCCAGACCCCTGCCCGGGGAGTGGGCGGGGCCAGCAGGGTGGGAGGAGGAGGGGGCGGTGGGGAGAGGGAGGTTCTTTAAGTCCTGGAGACGGAGGGCAGAGGCAGGCAGCCCAGAAACACCCATCCCAGCAGACAGACAGACACACTCCTGCAGCGACCACACAGACAGGGACACAGACAGGGACATGGCCCTATCTGCTCTTCCTGCTTTGCTGTTCCCTCCCCTGCCACATCCCTGGGCTCCTGCCTGCGAGCACTCATGTGCAGAACTGTGTGTGCGCTCTGGCAAGTGCGCCCATGAGTGTTTGTGCATATGTGCAGGCATACATGCACATGGCTTGTGTGAGCGGGAGTGTGTGTATGTTTGTGGGTGTTTGTGGGGGTACCAGGGCATGTGCGTTTTCAGGTGCCCCCCGTGGGCAGGCGTTTGTGTAAATTTGTATTTTGGTACATGTTTCTGTGGGTGGGCATCAGAGGTGTGTGCACATGTGCTTGTGTGGGCTTGTCTGTGCGTCTGCAGAATGCAGGTGTGGTCTTCCGAGTGTATGCGTGTGTTTGAGTGTGGGAGCACCCCAAATTCAGGGACCCACTTTCATGGGGCTTAAATGTGCCCACCGAACTCACCCAGGAACAGTAACCGTAACCACTAGAACATTTGGTTTCTCTGCTGTGTGCGAAGCTTTGTATGTGGTACTTGGGGTTTGAACCCAGGGCCTCCCACATACTTTGCAAGTGCTCCACCATTGGGCTGCATCCCCAGCCCCTATTTTTAAAATATTTTGTCTTGTGCCAGGGTCTGGCTAAGTTAAGCAGGCTGCTTCTGGCCTTGAGCTCCTGATCTTCCTGCCTCAGCCTCCCGACTTGCTGAGGTGACAGGTGGGAGCCACCACACTGGGCTGCATCAGACATTCTAAAAAGCACCTCACGTGTATATTTTAAAGCTAGATTTATTAAGGCATAAATTGCAAGTAGCAAATTCATAATTATTTTTTGCAGTGCTGGGCATGGAACCCAGTCCTTTGCGCAAGCTGGGCAAGCGCTCACCTCTGAGCCACACCCCTGGCCCTAAGGAGCCGTTGGGTCTGTTCCTCCCGCTCTGCATAAAGGCATTCGGGCCTCGTGCGCCTCGTTACACTATCATCAGTGTGTTCCCCGGATTCTGTACACAAAGGGCAGAGTTCACGAACCATAAAATTCACCTTTTCAAGGCGGACCAGTCAGTAGTTTCTAACGCTCACAAAGTTGTGCAACCGTCCCCTCTATCTAGTTCCATAACGTTGCATCACCCCAAACCGAAGACTGTCCCCATAAGCTGTCACCCCATCCACTCCCCAGCCTCAGGCATCCACGAATCCACTTCCGGTCTCTGGATTTGCCCGAGTAATAACCAGAGGTGGGTTGCGGGAGCCGCATGAGTTTGTAGGGTAAGTACTATTGTCATTGTGTTAGGTGCCCTTGTGTCTGATCTGAGTCAAAGCCACCCTGTGTGCAACAGAACGAAACACTCCCCAGCACTGTGCCATGCACATGATCTTATGGTTGAGCCTAGTGTTGCAGACACCGTGTTTCTTCTCATTTCCGGTGGTGCCACTTCAGCAAGAGGAGGTCCCATGGACTTTACTCCATGCCTGTCATTAAGGTCCACTCTACTTGGAGGAGGCAGCTCTTCCCCAGTTGTTTCTTGAATGCCTTCCAGCCCTGGGGGCTCATTCTCCAGCACTTTATCTGACAGTGCTTCTCTGGTATTCATAGGGTTCTCAATGGCTAATTGTTTCTGGCATGGGCTGCAGGGTCCTTCTCCCTGGTCTTTCTTAGTCTGGAAGCTCAGCTGAACTTTGTCCACCTTGGGTGACCCTGTTGGTATCCGAGATAGCGGTGGCATTGCTCTCATCACAGCAACACGCAAGCCCCCACAGCACGACATGGACTCATTTTCTGTATCCAACTAGAGACCGCCACACACGCCCCAGACATCGCTCATCCCAGACTCTGGGCCTGTAAGGCCCACGCAGACACCCGAGGCTCGCCCACCGCAGGGACAGCCCTAGGTCCGCGCCCGCCCGCCCAGGGCCGCGTCACGCCCCACAGCCCGGGAACCGCCGCCGCAGGCTCGGGGGCGCAGACGGGCTGCAGACACACAGCCGTTTGTTCATCCTCCCCGCCGGCCCGTCTCGTCCTGATAGTAATTAGCTGCAGACTGGGGGGAGGCGGCGACCAGGCTCGCAGTCAGCGCGGCGGCCCCACGCCCACGGGCACCTGCCCAGCGCGCGCGCGGGCTGCGGGGAGGCGACGCTGGGGCCACGCGCTCCTCCCCACTCCCCTCCCACACGCCCCGGACCTGGAAAGCGAAACCAGGGTCGCCCACCGCCCGCACAGGTCCCGCGCCGAGCACGCACTCGCCCTGCGCCCCGGCTTCCCCCGCGCGCCCCCGAACGTGCACGCTCCTGCACGCGCCACGCGTGACCGCGCGTCCCTGCGCGCACGCAAGGCGGAGCGGGGTGAGGGCGCGCGCACACGGCTCCAGGCGGCGGAGGACGCGGGGCGGGGCAGGCGCTGGCGTCACGGGTTTCCACGGGGCCCGCGCGGGCAGGGGTTCCCTGGCGCAGGACGCCCGTGACGGCGGCGCCTGCGTGCGTCGGCCGCGCTGACATCAGCCCTGCGTCTCCGCGCCTGCGCGGGAGGGGGGCTGGGAGAGAAAGTGGCCGTGGGGTTTTTTGTTGTTGTTTGTGGTTTCTTGTTTTTCTTTCTTTTTTCTCTTTTTTCTTTTTTCTTTCCTTTTTTTTTTTTTTTTTTTTTTTTTTTTTTTTAGCGTGTGTGCCAGAATATGCAGAGAGCCGTGGGCTGAGCCTTGCGATCCCCATTCCATGAGCGGGGAAACTGAGGCCCGGTGCCTGCCCGGCACGGAGTCGTTCGCACGGTTCTCATCTTCCAGCCCAAGACTATCCAGTTGGAAGCACCCATTCCCCAGAGCCTTCTGGGGTGCAGACCCCCTCTCACTTGTCTCCCTTTCTCTCCGGCACAAGTTGGCCCAGAGGGCCTGTGGGTGTCCCGGCGCCACCCCAGCGAGCCGAGGGCTAAAGCCAGGTCGGCGCACGCTGTTGGTCTCTCCCCATCCCCGGCCTCTGCGGTGTCCAGAGGCGGTGCCCGCGCCCGAGCCAGGGCGCCCGGGCTGCCCGGCGGGGTGTGCCCACCGGCTGGCTTTGTGCTGACGCCAGCGCGAATTGACTCTAAATATAGCCTAGCAGGCGGCGAGGGCTATTTTTAGCCTCGGTGGCTTTGGCCTCTGCAGCTCCCAGGTCCGCTGCCCTGGGGCCGGGACCTTGGAGAAGGGGGAAGAGGCCTCCGCTTTCCTCGGTCTCTACACTCTGCCGGGCGCGGGGAACGGCCAGCCTGCCGCTCAGCACCGGGCCAGCCCTGGGGTGGGGGGACTTTGAAAGGCCGAGCAGGGATGGGGGCCCCCGGGTGGTGGGATTTGGGGAGGGGTTCCCCAGGCCACCTTTGCTCTAGCCCCGCCCCCTCTGTCGCTGTTAGCCAGCCCAGGCCTTTTGTTGGGCTGAGCCGCTGCTTTCTATTTTAAGAAGGTGCTGGGATAATTTCCTTGGCTATTTTTAGCCGGGTTGGGGATCCCTCCACCCAGGCGGGGCGCCCCGCCTCTCCGCCTCCTCCTTGACCCAAGACTGGCCTGGAACGCACAGGGAGCGCGGATAGGGCCACACAGCCCCAGGGGCGGCCCCAGGGTGGGGACATCCCCCCGTTTCCCGCGGTGGGGGAAGGGAGGTTTTCCAGGGCGTATCCTCGGTCCAGGTGAGTCATTAGGCCCGCTGGAATCCATGACAGCCCACACCTGAATTCCAGCTTCAGGGCAGGGTGGGGCTCCCCAGACTCTGACCTTTCACCTCCTTTCGGGGTTGTCACGCATCTGCCCTGCTGAGAACCTACATTGACCTTCACATCGTCTGGCTGGGGTCTCCCAGGACCCAAAGGAGTTGAGTTGCGGGATGAGGGTAAAAGGACCCACAGAGAAGGTGCTCGGAGTGGGGCGCTGGAGGCCCACTCCGTGATGGGCTTATTTCCATCTACACTCTCCTAAACTGCTGGGTCACCCTGGGCCATTTTCCCTTCCTTCTCTCGGCCTTCTTTATGAAACTACCGGCAATCCCAATGGAGAGACTATGTGATCGGCTTTATTAAAGGTCTTAGAACACAGTCCTGGCAGGGGATGGAGCTGGGGGTCCCCAGAAAGATGCTGAGCTAGGTCTGCCTGGAGCTGAGGGGACCATTCTGGGCTCTAGCTGCCTCACATTTTGAGAGGACCCTCTAACGCCTCAGGGTTTGAGGCTGGTGGGAGCAAGCCCAAGTTACAGATCAGGAAACTGAAGCCCTGGAGTCCTCTCACAGGCCCAGGGTCTCATGACAGGTGACTCACAGGTGGCCAGCACAGACTCCTGACTCCTTGGGCTGTGACCCACACAGTATTCCAGAGCTGCCTTCTGGATTCTTCCATTCATTCCTTCTATTATTCAGCAAATATTTTTGAGTACTGTATGGGTGCCTTACGGCTGCTATAACAAATACGGCTTAAAACAACTTAAATTTATTTTCTTACAGGTCTGGGGGGCAGAAACCCAAAATCAGTCTCACTGGGCTAAAAACCAAGGTATGGGCCAACTTGGTCCTTCCTAGTGGCTCCAGGGAGAATCTGTGTTCTGCCTGTTCCAGCCTCTAAAGGCCCCTTATCCCTGGGCTGGAGACCCCATCCTCCCTCTTCAGAGCCAGGCACACAGTGTCTCCCAGTCTCTCTCAGACTGTAACTCTCCTCTCTCCCTATTAGGTGGGCCCTGGGGTGACACTGAGCCCTGTGTATAATCCAGGATAATCTCCTATCTCAGGATCCTTGGCTTAATCCCATCTGCAATGTCTTATACATTCACAGGTTCTAGGGATTAGGACTTTTTGGGTGGTCACTATTCCCCCAACCACAAACCTTTTCTTTTGTCAAATCCTCCTGGGTGCTGGGCAGGCAGCGAGGAACCAAAACCCAGGGGTGTCTGCGCTCCTGGAGTTGTTCTTCACAGGACCAGGTCAGCATTAAGTGCAAGATCACAAGATGAATTTACAAACAGGGTAACTAGAAAAAATACATGACACTGGGAAAATTTAATTTCAGATAAACAGCAAATAATTTTTTTAGTATAATATATACCATGTAATATTTGGGACATATTTACACTAAAAGAAATTTGAAGTATGTCCCATTTAATATTCAAATCATACACTAAGAAGTATAGCTGTAGAGTATTCCCATGTGAGACCACATGTTATAATTTATCATGGAAAAGACTTAATCAGAGAACCCAGCCTTTGGTATGGCCTGCACCTCAACATCAAGAAAGCAAAAATCCTTACAACTGGGTCAGTACACAATTTCATGATACATGATGAAAAGATTGAGGTGATCCAAGATTTTGCTTTACTTGGTTCTACAATCAACACCCACAGAAGGAGCAGTCAAATCCAAAGATGCGTTGCATTGGGAAAAGCTGTTGTAGAAGACCTCTTTTAAGCATTGAAAAATAAAAACGCTACTTACATTGGAGATGAAGGTGTGCCTGACTCATGCCATGGTATTTTCAGTCAAATCATATGCTTGTGAAAACTGGAAATTGCATAAAGGAGACAGGAGAAAAATTGATGCTTTTGAATTATGGTGCTGGAGATGAATATTGAATATACCCTGGACTGCCAGAAGAACCAACAGATCCTAGAAGTGCCACCAGAATGCTCCTTGGAAGCTGCCTAATGTATTTTGGACATATGGTCAGGAGGGACCAGTCCCTGGAGGAGGACATCATGTTTGGGAGAGTGGAAGGTCAATGAAAAAGAGGAAGATCCTCAGCTAGATGGATTGACACAGTGTCTGCAAGAATGGACTTAAACATAAAAAGGATCATGTGCATGGCACGTGTCAAGAGTGTTTCATTCTGTTGTAAATAGGGTTGCTAGGAGTCGGACCTACTGGACAGCACCTAACAAAAGCGAGCTGATGTGTTGAGATCCCTCTGGCCTGTGGGTTGGACAGTGGGCTGAAGGGACAAAAGTGTGCTGGGCACCTGAGCACCCGCATAGCGTTTTCCTATCTGCCCCTGACTTACTGCATAACCTGGGCTGGGTGGGCTGCACTATGAAGGCTCCGCCCCTCGCATGTGTACGCGCCGTTAACATCAGCAGGTACTTGACCAATCAGAGGCTGACTCTTGGTGTTAGGGTCTGAGCCCCACCTCGCTCCAGATCTCCTTCGGGCAGCCGCAGGGAGGTGGGACCTGGTGGTGGGTGGAGCCTCTTTGTGGGCGTGGCCTCCCCCTGGATTGCTGCAGAAAGAGCGAACTGCAGGTGGCTGAAGCTCTTGGGGGGTAGTGGAGGTCATGGAGTTTCCAGGTGGACACCTGGGGACTCTGGAGTGTGGTGGACCAGGGCAAGGTCCCAGTGTGCCGCCTGTGTTCATCCCCACTGCTATGGGTACAGATCTCAGGAGAGGCGCCCAGAAATCTTGGGTGCAATTTTAGCATGCACCCCAGGCCAGGCCTTTCCCCTTGAGTTGGTCCCCAGGCCCGGCCCCTGGCCCCGGACTTGGTCCCCAGCCCTCTGTGGTGACCTTTGGGAAGCAAGGCCAAGAGGCTGAGGTGCCAAGGTCCAGCCAGGCCTCTTCGGAGAAAGGAGCAGGGCCTCCTGGTTTCAGAGAAAGGAAGCCACCTGCCTAGGCCCCAGAAGCGCCTGGGGCTGGGGGGCGGGTGCTGCCCCTCTTCGGAGAAGCGGCCGGAAGCAGAGAGGAAGCTGGGGCCGGCCAGCTGGGGAGGGCGGTGCTCAGGCCCCAGCCTCTGCCGTTGCCCAGGCCCAGTGCTCCTTGCAGCCTAGGTGGCCTTGGTGCTGAAGATCAGCCCCTCCGTCCTCAGTCAGCAGATCAGAGCTCTGGCCTTCAGGGACCCTTGGATTCGCCTTCATTTTAGAGCAGATCACAGCTGCCATTAGAGCTACCAGAGGTCCGACCTGCTTTTCTTCTTTCTGTTCTTCTTCTTACTTTTAAAAAACTATTTTCATGGTGCAAGTTGCCTTTGAGAGCATATTGCTTCTGTCCAAGAGCGGACAATTCAGTGAGGGAGAAAAAACCTGGGAGCAGAGAGTAAACCCGGTTGGGACTTGCCTCTTGACAGGAAGTGCTTGGGGAATTCAGGGGAACGGGACAGTGGTCATATGTTTGCCACTTGGTGGCTGAGTGCATTGCTGTACCTGAAGGCTACTGGCCCAGTTCACTTACTGAAGGCTTGTTGTATACTTTCTGTCTAACATCCCTCCCCCACAGCCTTGGTGCTGTTAATCATCCTCATTTTACAGACCAGGAAACTGAGCCAGGGAGCTGTGAACTGCTGAAAGTCCCAGAGTGGCCAATGACCCTGCCTCTCCTCTTCCTTTTCTTTTTTCTTTATCTTATCCCCACCCGCTCCCCAGGCAGGGTCTTGCCATGTTGCCCAGGCTGACCTTGAACTCAGGATCATCCTGCCTCAGCCTCCTGAAGGTGGGGATTACACGCATGTGCTACCATGGCTGGCTCCTTTTTTTGAGACAGGAGCCCAGCTGGCCTGGAAATCGCCATCCTCCCACCTCAGCCTCCTGAGGATTATAGGCTTGGCCACCGAGCCCAGCTCCGCCCCTACCTGGAGAGGAGATCTTGAGATGTTGAGACAGGGTCTCTTGAGGCCCAGGCTGGGCTGGAACTCGCCATCCTCTGGCCTCAGCCTCCCCAGCACTGGGATCCCACGTGTGCCTCTCCACATCTAGCTCTCTTGTTCCTCTTCAGTTTGGCCTTGGTGCCTCTTGTTGGAATGATTGCAGGGGCCAGCAGCCCCCCTCCTGGGCCGTCTCCTTGTTCCCGCCCTCTGGCCCCAGTCTTAGTGAGACAGGAGGTTCCACAGTCTTGGGCTCAAGGTGCCTTCTGAAAACACAGGGCTTCCGGAGCCCTCCCACAGGGGGATGTTCCCATGCAAGCTGGCCAGGAAGGAGAGCAGACATGAAGGGCACTTCCTCCGACCCTTTGCTCCAGGGGTGGCCCGGATGAGGCTGCCAGTTAGGACACCAGGAGTGTGGAGGGCAGGGGCAGCTTCCACCACTTCCTCCAGCTGGGGGGTTGTTGCTGGCTGAGCATCTCATGACCCAACAGTTGGGGGTCAGATGTCTTCACCCCCAAGTCAGCCCATCACCCCATGTTACATGAGCACCAGGGCTCCAGCCCTGTACCCAGGTTGCCTCTTGAAACCCTGGAGGCGGTCTGAGAATCCCCGTTTCCAGAGTCACATCCAGTGTGGCTTGCAGTGGGGGAGCTCTGGTTAAGCAGCCAGGAGTGTTTGCCAGACTCAGAACCAGGGTAGACGTTTCTCCCTTGACTGTAGGGAGGGACTTGCGACAGATCAAACCATCCATCCGCTGATGCAAACATTGCTTCTCCCCAGCCGTGTTCTCTGGAGTAGAGACCCATCTTTCCCCCCCTTGAAGCCAACCTCTCCCCTTGCGTTGGAGGCTTTTGTTTTCTCTTTCAGTCCTGGGGGTTGAACTCAGGGCCTCACCCAGGCTGGGCAGGTGCTCCATCACTGAGCAGCATCTCCAGCTCCTTTTGTACTTTTGATTTTGAGACAGGGTCTTGCTAAGTTATGCAGGCTGCCTCTGACCTCGAACCTGTGATCCTGCCTCAGCCTCCCGAGCGCTTGGGGTGACAGGCGTGAGCCATAGTACCTTGTTTTGAGGTTTTATTTAACTAAATCATTTTTAATTTAAAAACTTTTTATTTTGGTGATGCTGGCGATTGAACCCAAGGCCTTGCCTATGCTAGGCAAACAGTAGCACTCACCCACCTCCCCAGCCCCAATATGTTGTTGTTGTTGTTAGGTGCCATCGAGTCGGTATCCGACTCATAGCGACCCTCATAGGGTTTTCAATGGCTGACTGTTTTGGGATTGCCTTGGGAGTGGATTGTCAGGTCCTTCTCCCATTTTTGCGGTGCTGGGAATTGAACTTGGGACCTCAGAGACTGCAGCACAGTGCTCTACCAACTGAGCTAAATCCCAGCCCAGCCCCAATATATATATATATATATATATATATATATATATATATATATATATATATATACTGTGTGTGTGTGTGTGTGTGTGTGTGTGTGTGGTACTGGGGGTTGGACCCAGGGCCTTGCGCCTGCATGCTTTGCAAGTGCTGGACCACTGAGCTGCACCCCCAGCCCATTTTTTAACTTTTTTTTTTGAGACAGGGTCTCACTAAGTTACACAGACTGCCTCTGGTCTCGAACTTGTGATCCTCCTGCCTCCGCCTCCGGAGCTGCTGGGATTAGAGACATGCGCCACTGCGCCCAGCTCATATATATTTATTTTTGAGGGTGGGTCTCATTATTAGCCCAAGCGGTCCTTGAACTCTCTGTGTAGCCCTGGGCAGCCTGGAGCGCACCATCCTCCCGCCTCAGCTCCTGAGCGCTAGGATCCCAGGTGTCACGGCCACCCAGACTTGCTGTTTTATCTATCCATTTTTTTTAATGGTAAAATATACAGCAGACTAATGGTTTCAAGTTTCAGCCATTTGCAAGTGCACAGCTCATTGGCATTAAGTGCATTCATATGGGCTGTGCACCACCCCCACCATCTGTTTCCAGAACTTTCTTGCCCCCCCAAAGTGAAACTCTGCCCCATTGAACACCTTTCCGCTCCCCTGCCCTAGCACCTGTGGATCCACTTCCTGTCCCTGTGGCTCTGACAACTCTGTAGTTGTTAGGTGTTGTTGAGTCGTGTCTGACTCATAGTGACCCTTGCAGGGTTTTCAATGGCTGATTGGGGATTGCCTCGGGAGTGGGTTGCCACGTCCTTCTCCACTTTTGCGGTGTTGGGAATTGAACTCAGGACCTCAGGGACTGCAGAGTGGCGCTCTACCCACTGAGCTAAATCCTTTGTTGTTGTTGTTGTTGTTAGGTGCCGTCGAGTCGGTATCCGACTCATAGCGACCCTCATAGGGTTTTCAATGGCAGACAGTTTCGGGATTGCCTTGGGAGTGGATTGCCAGGTCCTTCTCCCATTTCTGTGGTGCTGGGAATTGAACTTGGGACCTCAGAGACTGCAGTGCAGCGCTCTACCCACTGAACTAAATCCCAGCCCACAAGCTAAATCCTAGGTGCCTTATAAAAGGAGACGGTTTTCCATGTTTAAGGACCTCAGTCTGTTGCAGTTTTTCTCTCTGCCATGGGAAAGCGTAAACAAAGCCCTTCAGAATGTCTGAAAGTGCTTTGGTGGGTGTGTGGGGCGGAGCCGCCATGATGGGCATGAGACCTGTGTGTCACCCAGGGCCCAAAGCTCAGCTGGATGGGCTTCAGGCTCTGCTGCCTCCTCCTGGGATTCTCTGTGGAGGTGTGGGGAGCGCCCCGCATTTCCAGCTTGTTTTTCTTTTTTCTTTTTTTAGTACTGGGGAATTGAACCTAGGGCCTGACACACACTTTGCAAGAGCTCTGCCACTGAGCTGCTCTCCCAGCCCCTTTTTTATTTTTTATCCTGAGAGGGTGTCCCTGAGCTGTGCAGGCAGCCCCTGGCCTCCAGCCCGCGACCCTCCTGCCTCTGCTGCATTTTCAGTGTCTACCGAGTCCTGCAAATTCTAGGGTGGGTCCTGGAACGGGGTCTCCATTTTTGCCTTGCGCATGGCCGCTTGACCTGCCTTGGGTGGTGATGGACGCCACCAGGTGTCACTTCCCACACCTGACCGTTCCCAGGGCACACAGGCAGCCTTGGTGCAAAGCAGGGTGGGGCTCTGGCTCATGGGGAGGCAGGGAATGGGTTCTCTGTCTCATCCCCCCCCCTCCCCCCCGCCAGGCCTGACTCAGTCTCCAGACCCAGCCCCCCCGCTGAGCCCGGCCGGCTGACTAGTGGAAACCCCATCTCATGGCCTGCTCTCCCTCCCCCAGGGCCGCTCTGGGTCACCCCTGTAGCTGGGATCAGACGGATGCACCCAGAGAACCATGGCACATAAACCCTCGGTGCGTCTCACAGTCTGCTTTCGGGGGGACCTGGGCTGTGACCAGCCTGAATAGCAGCCTCAAAGACATCCTCACCCTCATCCCCAGGACCTGAGGGTGTGCTACCTCCTGGGGCAGAGAGGACCCTGCAGATGCCAACAAGCTAAAGACCCTGAGCTTGGGTCAGCCTGGGTCATCTAGGCCCAGTGTCTCCATGGAGTCCTCATAGACGGAGGCAGGAGGGTCAGAGCCTGAGAGAGATAAGGCCACGCCACACTGCTGGCTCTGAAGGGCAAGGATGGGCTGCAAGCCAAGGAACATGGGGCCTCTAGACACTGGGACACGCAGGACTCGGGGCACCCTGCAGCTACCGGGGAGGACCTGCTTTGCCTGGATTTTAGCCCAGGGAGGTCTGTGTTGGGCTTTGAGCCCAGATCTGTCAAATGAGAAGTTGGGTTCTTCACCATCGCCGACCCTGCTGCCTTGGGTTTTCTGGGCTTTGGTTGAATGCAGGACCTAAGGCGCCCGAACCACATGTTCTATTGCTGAGCTCCAGCCCCCACCCATGGTAACCTCCCCGTCACAAGACCCTAACCCTGAAGCAAAATGTGGTCCATCCCCACGCTGGAGCATCACGCAGCCAGGAACAGGAGCGAGGCTCTGACACACCGTGCAACGTGGAGGTTTCTTGAGGACGTGGGGCTCGGTGAGAACCAGACAAAAGGCTCCACCCGTCCCCAGCCCCTGGCACCCACCACCCTACTTCCTGTGTCTGTGGATCTGATGACTGTAGGGAGCCCCTTGGGGCTGTGAGCAGCGTGGGGCGATGTCCTCCTGAGCAGCCCCAGGGCCGCAAGGCTCACCCAGGGAGAGAGAAGGAAGCGGGCAGAGCCAGGGCAAAAGGAAAAGTGAGCCTTTTATTGTACAGGAATTCACTTGGTAATAACGGTAATTCCACACGATATTAAAACACGGTGAGAAAGTGGGCGTGGGATTTTTTAAAAATCAGAAATAAAACCCAGCAGACATCCAGATGCAGGAGGGGTAGAGCCTGCTGGAGCCGGCTCCTTAGACGTTTGGCAATGGCGTCCATGGACAGAAGAGAGACGCTCTCGCCAGTCATATGGCTTCTTGCAGGACGTGGCCTCGGGTCACCGTGGTTTTACCAGTGTCCCTCAAGGAAGAGCGACGGTTTGGTGACTTCCCCTTCGGGGTCCCTCGGGCTGGAGTGGGGGTGCCAACTGCCTTTTCCCAGCCCTGTTCCTCATGGCCTGCCGCAAGGTCAGGCCAGGCTGGGGGCGTCACCGCCGATGCGTGCGCTGCCGGGCGCCCAGCACCTGCACTGGACGCTGTGGTGGGTGCATACAAGGCATGGGGCAGAAAGACAGACAAGCACTTCCTGCCACGCTGGAGCCTGGGGTCACCCCTGAGTCACTGCATTCATGGCCTGGGGGTCACCTTTGGGCGCTGCGTCTGGGGAGACCTATGTTTCCTGGTTCCTGCCTTGAATGGGAAAAAGGTCAGGCTGCGGGCTGTGGCCCAGGTGGGGACTGAGAGGGCACAGCTGGGTGCGGCTGTCCCCCTTGTGCGCAGCTGGCCTGCTGGGGTCCCTGGACCAGGCCGAGTGGCAGGTGGGTGCCCCGATTCTCCTACCGCCCACCTTTGGCTGTGGGCTGGGTGGAAGCGCGGCTAAGCCCCCTGCAGTGTCCTCCCCTGCCCCAGGGGAGAGACCTTGATCTCCCCAAGGCCCCGGGGGCCCCCACAAACCCTGGAAATGCCTAGAAGAGATTGCTTCCGTGCTGGGCATTTCGGGCAGGGCAGCGAGAGGCCCGGTGGGGATGTGGGCGCCTCGGCTTCCCGAGGTCGGGGACTGAGATTTACTCCAAAAGAAAAGGGATTTTGCTCCCTAAGCTTTGAGAGAAACTCCGGGCTTCTGCCGCCTGGAGCAGACCCCTCGCTGGGGTCTGAGGCTGTGGACGCCTGGTCACCAGGCTGGAGGACCAGACGGTGACACCTGGGGAACGAGGCCGGGCAGGCATGCAGGTGGCCTAGGGTGAGGGTCGGCCCAGAGAGGGGCAGCTGAGGTCCGACTTACATGCGACACCAGCCCATCCTTCCCCTCCTGGGCCTCAGTTTACCCAGAATGCAGGCCCCCTGGTAGACCTCTCTGTAGGGCAGGAAGCCATGGATTGGGGGCCCGAGGAGCTCAGAGTCCATCACCTGGCCGAGTCCAGAGGCATAGGTTGACCCCCCCGCCTTGGCCAAGGGTCCTGATGGCTTGGCTGGGGCCTCATGGGCACAGCAGTATTGCCGGGGCCACATCCGTGGGGACCCTGTGGGCTGAGCTTGGCACATCTGCATCCCCCCACCCCCATCCTGTGCCATGGCAGGGTGGGCGGCAGAGGAGGAGGAAGGCGATTCTGGCCACGCGGTGTCGCTGACCATGTTCGGGGCATCCCGTCCTCTCGGGAGCCAGGTGCCTGGGGCAACCTGGACAGTGGCGGGGGCGGAAGGAGGAAGGACGGCGTGCGGGGAGGGGACTCCCGCTCTGGGGGTTAAGGCTTCTTTTGAAGAGAAACGGGGTGCATGAGGTCCCCGGGAGAGGCGGCTTGCTGGGAAAGGTCTGGGCAGGACGAGGCCCCCTCCTTGCAGGGACCCACTGGACGGGCGCACGCAGAACCTGCCTCCCACGAAGGGTCGCTTAGTGGGCTCCTAATAATGCCACCCCACCCTGTGCCCAAGGAGTCCCTGGGCTTCGGGAACATGTGTTCATCTTGTCCTGGTGTCCCTGCCTGGGAGGGTGGGGTGTCGGCTCCCAGCCCCACACAAAGAGAAAGCAGCATCTGGGGAGACCCCAAAGCCCTCCTGGTCCAACTACAGGGTCCCTGAGCTGGGCTCCCCAATGCCCAGGCCCTCCCGGACCAGCCGTAGAGAGCCGCGCCGGGGAGAGGCCCGGCCTCCATCTGTACCCCTGGAGGGCCGGCCCAAGGAGGGCACAGTGGGGCCGCTGCCCAGCATTGGGCCCTCATCGAGATGGCTTGGGGCCGAGGCGCCCGCCTCAGGAGGCTGGGGAAGGAGCTGGGGGGTGCTGGCCTGGCTCGCTGGCCCACATGCACAGCCTGGACAGCTGTCCAGGGTCTGGCCCGGCTCAGCCTCTCGGGCTCTGATTTCCACTGGGCCAGCAGGGGCAGAATCGGCGAGTTTACTGTTCCCACTTTGCTTCCGGGCTGGTCCTGTGGCAAGAGACTGGGGCCGCTAGGGGCTCCCAAATCTGGGGCGGTGTGCCCACCCCCCCGCCACCTAGGGTGCTGGACAACCCGGGAGGGGGCTCGCACAGCCTCTTCCTCCACCTGCCACTGTTGTCCTTGTCACGGCATAGGACATCATCCTGAAAGGCCATCCCATGACATCATAAATGCTCAAGTCTGGGTTTGTGCGGGGCGGAAAAGCGAAATGATCCAGGAGAGAGAATAAAGTGGAGAAGTCAAGCTCCTGTCGCTGTGTCTGTGACAACAGCATCTCTGAGGCCCTTCACAGTCACTGTATGATAATTTAGCAACTTTTATACATGGAAGCACAGGCAGCCCTGCCCGCCAGGCCGAGGCTCCCTGGCCTGCGTTTCTGTCTGAACCAGGACCGTGGCCCTTGGGGAAGCTGGGAAAACCCAGGAAGAGCCGCCAGCTACCCCATCGATCTCCAACTCACAACAAGCACCACACACCTGGCCCCTGCCACGACCATCCCCCCCCCAAGTCCTGAATTTCTGTTTCTGGGATGGACTGTTGGGAAGGCGTGGCTGTTGAGTGGCCCAGGCCATTCAGAGGCATGACATTTGGCAATACAGGATGTGGTTTTAGACCCAAACCCCCTGCCCACCCCACAAAGCTGTTTGTGTGTTACACAGAATGGTGTAGCTAGAGGCTCAGCCCTCAGAATTTGATTGTGGTGGTGGTGCTAGATGCCAGGGAGTTGGGTCCGACTCATAGCGACCTGATGTACAACAGAACGAAACACTGCCTGACATTGTGCCATGCCCGGTACTATGTCAGTGCTTCTCTGCTATTCATAGGGTTTTCACTGGCAGGTTATGTTGGGAATCGGTTGCTGGGTCCTTTTCGCTGGCCTGCAGCACCTGGTGTTCCCAGGCAGTCTCCCATCCAAGGACTAACCAGGCCTGAGCTTGCTTAGCTTCCAAGATCTGATGGGATCAAATACCCGGGTGGCACGGCTGCAGGCGATTGAGGCAGGGTGAAATAAGAATTTTTTAAGTGGAAAGGGGAAATTTTTCAAAAAAAAAAGTCTATTATGTCAACCCTCTCCACCCAATTTGGCCTCTGCTTAAAAAAAAAGAAAAAGAAAAAGAAAAAAAAAAGTACACAGCAACCTGGTGTAGACTTGTCACCAACAGCCATCTAGCCTCTGGGGCACCTGACCCTCCTTTCTTTCAGGACTCTGAGAGTTTGAAAAAGCTGTCACCACATCACTTGGGCATTTCAGTTATTCATGAACGGAGGCGGTTGTGAAGCCGCTGTCCCTGTTGGATCTGGAAATCCCGCTTAGCTAAGAGGATGCGCTTTCCCCCATGGGGCATCGGATTTGCATTTCTTTTGGAATTCAACGTTTGGAGGACTCAGCTGTTTTGGTTGAACTAAGAACCGCTGACGCCCTGGCAGGAGGGTGCGGAGAGCGCAGGAGCAGAGCTACAGGATGATGCACGGCTTCTTGTCCTTGAACGGGTTCTCGGAGGCCGGGACTCCAACCAGCAGAGGGTCGTTCCGGGCGTGCTGCTCACAGTAACTCATGAGTTCTGATGAGGCTTTGGAGACCTGCGTGTGGAGACGGGAGAGGGAGGTCAGAGGGGCCTGTGCGGTGTGTTCACAGCACCCCAGTTCAGAACAGCCAAAGGTGGGAACAGACCAGTGTCCACAGGTAGATGAGTGGACACCCTCAGCGGGGACCATCCGCACGCTGGAGCATCATGCAGCCCTGAACAGGAGGGAGGCTCTGACATGTGCTACAGTGTGGAGGAACCCTGAGGACGTTGCGCTCAGTGAGAACCAGAAACGAAAGGCCCAACAGAGTGCGACCCCACAGATAGATTTAAGGAAACTAGGGCTGGAGGTGCAGCTCAGTGGCAGAGCACTTGCCTAGCATAGGAACGCCCTAGGTCCACCCCAAACAACACAACAAAACAAAACAAAACAAAACGGGCTCGTGGCGCAGCCTATAACTCCAAGGACTCAGGAGGCTGAGGCTGAGGCAGGAGGATTGTAGGTTTGAGGCCAGAGGCAACCTGTGTGACTTAAGGAGACCCTGATTCAATTTAAAAAATAAAAAAGGGGCTGGTGGCGCAGCTCAGAGGCAGGGTGCTTGCAAAGTGTGCCCTGGGTTCAACCTCCCCACACTGCAAAAGACAAACAAACAAAAAAAACACACCAGGGCCAGGGCAGCTGGGGCCCCTCTCTGGGTTCGGTCAGAGCTCCATGCCCACACCTGACGCGCTCTCCAGGGAGGGCTAATGAGGACACCGTGAGGATGGCCAGGCCTTCTGCTCTGCGGCCTCTGTCCCAGCCAGGCCCACGGAGGCCCAAGGCTTCTGGTCACGGGGGACCTTCTGTGTGCGGGGGTCACTGGCACCCCCTCATCATGCTCTCCTGGGCAGGGCTGGAGGGCTGAGTCTCAGGGGTCAATAGGCCAGGGTCCCTGGGGACAGGACCACCTGCCTCTGGGCCTCAGCCTGTGGCCGTGTCTGTCTGTCTTTCAGCCTCTGGTTTCTGTCCATGACATCTGCCACCCACTCTCCATCCCTAGGGCCTCAGGGCGCTGGGGACTTTGCCCTCCAGTGCTGCCCACAGCTGGTGGCCGTGGCGGGGCTCCACCGAGCTGGCCCACCAGGGACACTCCTGCCCTCAGATGGGAAAACTGCCACCCGGAGCCGGCTGGTGGCCGCTTTGAAGATGAGCGCTGAGCCTGCCCTGCACTTCTGGCTGCAGTCACCTCCTCGGCCTGTCTGAGGGGCCTGCAAATGGCTGGCGGTGGCCCCGGCAGGTGGCTGTCCCTGCCTGGCCTAGCCGTGGATACCCTGTGGTTCCGTGGCTGCTTGGAGGTGGCAGGGACCAGGCTGAGCGTTGACTCCCACGCCGCCCATGGCCTTCAGAGGGCCTGGGGTCCTCTGATTCCAAACGTGTGTGTCGCAGCCCTCGCAGAGGGAAACCGCTCAGCCTGCCTCGCTGGCTTCAGCCCCATGGAGTGTTTCTAGGGCTCGGGTCTGTCCTTGCTCGGAGTTCTGGAATGTTCCGCGAGCTTGTGGGAGGCACTCTCTGCCCGATGTGGCCGCAGACCCTCCCTACCTGGCTGCATCCAGGTAAGGGGGGGAACGGCTAGGCGCCCACAGCTGACAAAATCGCTGTTCTGCTTCCCTTCCCACCTGGCCGGCAGTGTGTCTGTCTGTCCAGCTGGCAGGTGTGTCTGTCCCTCTGGCCCCGCTTCCCCATTGACAGGTCCGAATGGTCGCATGCAGGCATGTCAGGGAACGATGGGCAGTGGTCCACATGACCTGACCACGTGGCCAGGCTGTGGAGCCCAGCTCTTGGGTCAAGCTTTCTTCTCAATGTTTCCAGGCAGGTGCGTCTTAGCTGTGAGGAACGCTGAAAGTAGAGGCTCTGCAAAGCAAATGACCAGGAGCAGGGTGGGCCTCGTCCCATCAGGTGAAGGACAGGAGAGAGATGATTGCAGTCCCCCAGAAAGAGGGACCTCTGCCTTTACACAGACTCGGTGCAGACAGTGCCTCTTCCCTGAGGCTCCAGGCCGCAGGCCTGCCCCAGACTTCACGCTGGCCACCCACACACCCTCATCATCCAGCTGCTTGAGACAGAGCGTGCTCTGAGAAGTGTGTTGTTAGTGCTTTTATTGTTGCACGGACACCACAGAGTCCTCATGTAAACTGGGATGGTCACTATAGCTGGTCCCACACCTTGGCCACACAGTGCACACCATCGTAGACTCGGCCTGTCGCCGGCTGGCATGTCATGGCTGGGGATGTCCAGTCACATGCTCCCTGTCTGTTGGTTCCCTCTCTAACACGGGGCATTGCAGCTTGGCTAAGCTAAGGCTTAGTAAAGCCACCTGTGACCTCTTCTCCATGGACAGTCCTGGGTCCTCTCTGGCCGCAGGTCTGCTGTGTTCCAGTGCAGGAAACAGCTTCTTGGAAGCGCCTCTCTGTCCTTTGCAAAGTAGACACAGGTTTGCAAGGAAGAATCTTTGAAAATCATGGAGCCCTGTTCTACTGTAGGACTCCTACGGCTGAAAATATCCAATGGGCCAGAATTATCCAACAGGGGCCCTGGCTGTCAGCCTGAGGTCCCCATGTGGACCTAAAGCTCATCTACTTAAAAATAGCATATGTTCCATTTACACACTGGAATATCATTCAGCCCTGAACAGGAGCGAGGCTCTGACACTTGCCACAGTGTGGAGGGGCCTTGAGGACACTGTGCTCCATGAGAACCAGACACAAAAGGCCCCAGGGTGTGTGGCTCCACTGATAGGGGCATCCGGGGCAGGCGCATCCAGGGACAGGAAGTGGATTCCTGAGTGCCGAAGCCTGGGGGGGCTGGGGAGATGGCTCCTGGAGAGGGGTTTCTTTTGGGTGATGGAATGTTCTGGAACTAGATAGGGATGTTAGCTGTACAACACTGTGAAGGCAGCCAATACCACCAGACTGTGTACTTTCAGATGGGTCATTTCATGCTTTGTAAATTATTTTTAATAAAATCCCCCAATCGCTGGCTGCCTGCCTGTGTATTTCCTCATTTTGCTTGTGTGTTCCAGACCGTTCAAGTGCCTGAGAGCAGGAAGTGATGTCCTTTGTCCATTTTTTCTGTCTTTTCTATCTTTCTTTTTTCCCCCTGCAGCCCTAGAGGCTGAACCCGAGGCCTCATGCACGCTAGGCAAGCACTCTACCACTGGGTTGCACCCCCAGCCCTCTTTTTTATTTTGACACAGAGTCTCGCTGAGTTGCACAGGCTGCCTCTGGCCTGGAACTCTGATCCTCCTGCCTCAGCCTTCCCGGTCGCTGGGATGACAGGTGTGCACCACAGCACAGGGTTCTTTCTCTTTACTCATTACAAAAACTTGGCACACTTATCACAATAATTCCAAACAACACAGAAGAGTAGAAAGTAGACAGTCCACCTGCCCCTGCCCCAGCCTGTGTCTAGCTTCTATTTGCATCTGTCATAACCAAGGGGCGGCAGAGAGCTCTGCAGGAGTGGGGCAAGAGGGAAGATGTCCGGGTCTGAGGGAGAGCGTCAGGGTCAACCCTGGCTCTGCTCCTACTGTTTTCATTTATTCTATTATTATTTTTTTTGTTAGTGCTGGGTGCTGAACCCAGGGCCACCTGCTTGCTAGGCAAATGCTCTACCGTGGAGCTGCACCCCCACTGTCACCTCTAAATGATGAACCCCCAAATATGTGACAATGAATATATCTCCCTTCACCCTGTTTGGCTCTCAGGAAGGCTGATTGCTGATGATGGGTAAAATCTCTCATAATCAGAGGGACAACCTAAGACAGGCACAGTCGTAGAGAGGCCAGCAGGTGTTACCTCTAAGTGCTGCACCCTCAAATATGTTACAGTGAACTCATCTCCCTTCACCCTGTTTGGTTCTCAGAAGGACTGATTGTTGATGACAAGTAAGATCTCTCATAAGCAGAGAGGCAACCTAAGACAGGCACAATCGTGGAGAAGCCATCAGGAGAGGCAGGGCTGCCTGGAAAGGCCAAGATGCCCACCTGTTCACTGTGTCATTTATTAAACATTACAAAGGCTTGCTGGTGCACGCAGTAAAACAAGCTTCCAAAACACTAACTGATGTCCTGGCTCCTGGAAGGTCACTTACCAATTATCTCTTGGGATTTAGAAGCAATGTCCGGAGAGTCTTCCCTGCCCTAATCTTACCTCCGATTGTTAAGAGAAAGAGATTAGAGAAACAATGACCAGGTTAAAAAAGTTCACACATTTTTTTCTGTTCTGTAATTTGTTACTAAGAAATAAAGTTTAGATTTAAGGAGGCTAGGAGAGAGCCTTAGTAGCTCTTGGCCAAAGCTCACGACATTCTTGGTTGTCCGTCTCTTGAATTTGTAGCGGAACATTGCAACTACACCCCACAGCCTTTTAAACTTTTGTTTTGCATTCTCGGCCTCTGGTCTCAAACTGGCCATAGGCTCGCCTCAGCCTCTCAAGCGCCCAGCACAGGGATCCCAGGAGTGGCCACCGCGCCTGGCTCCGCCCCCACCTGGAGCTGAGATCTCCAGGATGAGACAGGGTCTGGAGGCCCAGGCCCGCAGGGAACTCGCTGCCGGCCCGCAGCGCTCACCTTGATGCGCTCGATCCCGGCTTCAATGCGGAGCTGCTCCACCAGCTTCCGGGCCTGCGCGACATTGTTAGTGGCTGACATTGTCTGCCATCAGCGTGGGCCCCTGGCGTCCAGAGACCTGCGGGGAGCAGACGGACGTGAGCCCGTGGACGATGCCCCAGGGCCGAACCCAGGGACGGCAGACACCCCCACTTGCCCACCCACACACCCGCAGCGTCTCTGGGGACGAGTGTGTCCCTGTCCCCCTGCCACCCTGGGCCAAGGGTGGGTGCCCAGCTGATGACAGCTGCGCAAGTCCCCAGACAGCGCCCGGGGTCCTCTGGGGGCAGCAGCACCCCTGGGTGAGAACCGGCCTGTGGAGGAGGCGGTCACTGGACGCCTGTGAGGGTCACCCTCCTCTGCGGGCCTGGCCCTACTGTGTTATCATTCCTTAGTTCTCCATCCGTCCAGCAAACCTGCCCAGAGCACTGGGACTATTTACCACGTGCCCAGTGCTCAGTCAGTAGAGTGCTGCTCAGAGGTCCTCAGCTCGATCCCCAGCATTGCAAAAATGGGAGGACCTCGCAGCCCATTCCCAAAACAATCAGCCATCAAACACCCTATGAATAGCAGAGAAACACTGACAGAGTGCTGATCATGGCACAGTGTCAGGGACGATTTCATCTGTTGTACATCAGGTCACTATGAGTTGGACCCAGCACCTAATAACAGGCACTTGGCTGAGATTTCTTTTCTTTTCTTTTTTTTTTTTTTTTGTGGTACTGGGGGTTGATCCCGGGGCCTCACGCCTGCATGCTTTGCAAGTGCTGGATGACTGAGCTGTCCCCCCAGCCCTTTTATTTTTTTTTCCTTACTTCCTGAGACAGGGTCTCGCTAAGTTACATAGACTTCCTCTGGTCTCGAACTTGCAATCCTCCTGGCTCCGCCTCCCAAGCTGCTGGGATTACAGACATGTGCCACCCCGCCCAGCTGGATTTCTTTTCTTTTTCTTTTTTTGCGGTACTTTGGGGTTGAATACAGGACCTTGCACATACTTGGCAAGAGGTCTACCCCTAGGCTGCACCCAGCCCCCTTTTAAATTTAATTTTATTATTATTTTTGCAGTATTTGGGGGTTCAACTCAGGGCCTCGCAATACTTTGACAAGTGCTCTGCCACTGAGCCCATTTTTTATTTTTTATCTTGAGACAGGGTTGCACTAAGTTACACAGGCTGCCTCCGGCCTCCAACCTGCGATCCTCCTGCCTCAGACTCCCAAGTTGCTGGGATAACAGGTGTTGCCACGGTGCCCCGCTGTGCTGAGAATTAAATGAAAACCTGCCTGTGTGTCCTCGAGGCCCCTGGTCCCCACCGGCATGCCAATGATCTGGGTCAGGCTTGGGGAAGTGGAGCTGAGGCCCAGCTCTCCCTGGAAGGCGGCCAAGTGCAGTGACCTGCGTCCTGGCCTCACTGCCCTGGGCGGGGCAGGAGCAAGAAACCTTCGCTTTCATTTCCTGCTAGGGGCTGGCTAGTCGGGGAAGGCCTGGCAGGGAGGGGTCATGTCAGAAAGTCCAGGCCTGGAGCCTGATGCGGTCCTGGAGCCTGGGGGAGCTGCTGGGTTCTGCAGCGTTTTGGGGAGCTTTGTGACAGGCGACTGTGGTCCACTGCTGGGGCCACAAACTGAGCGGCTTCAGACACCAGGACTGCGCCCTCCCCCAGCCCTAGAACTCCCAAGTCTGAAACCCGTCTGCTCCTGGGGGGGCCCTCCTGCCCCCACCGTCTGCAGCTTGAGGGTCCGCTGGCCGCTTTGCTGCCCCTCTGCCTCTGTCTCCCCACAGCCCCCTTCCTGAAATACATGAGTCTGGATTTTTTTTTTTTTTTTTTTCCTTTCAGTACTGGGGGTTGATTGCAGGGCCTCATGCATGCCAGGCAAGTGCTCCACCACGGAGCTGCACCCTGGCCCCGACTGTCCCCTTCCTATCAGGACTCGTTGGATTAGGACGTGCCCTGCTTTGGCGGCGTGACCTCATCTGAACTCACGAGGTCTGCAAAGACCAGTTTCCAAATAAGGTCCCGCTGCCAGGTTCTGGGTGGGTGGGGGTGCGGGAGGGCACTGGTCACTCCAGTGTGATTTGGGTGTGGGCGGTGACCTCTGGGAAGCCCATTTCCCACAGGCGGAAGAGTCTAGACGGGTGATCCCTCCCCCACCCCACAGCGCTTCATGACCGGGGTGTGGCTGTTTTCGCTGCACCAAATCACAGTGATTAATCTGTTTACTCCCCCCATCCTTAGGGATTAGGTCTGAGATTTTTTTTTTTTTTTCCGGTACTGGGAGTTGAATTGAGGGCCTCGAGCTTGCATGCTCTGCAAGTGCTGGACCACTGAGCTGCACCCCCAGACCGTTTTTTAACTTTTTGAGACAGGGTTTCAGTAAGTTACGCAGACTACCTCTGGTCTCGAACTTGCAATCACCCTGCTTCCACCTCCCAAGCTGCTGGGATGACAGGCGTGTGCCACCATGCCTGCTTTTCTGTTTATTCATATAGAGATAAAACAACCCTGGGGGCCAGGCTCCCAAGCTGCTGCCCACTCAAAAGGTGGAGGCTTCGTAGTGCCAACCATTCTGTGTGCGCGGTAAGAGAGAGGCAGGCAGGCGGGCAGGGTCTGGCCGTGTAGTCCAGGCCGGCCAGGAACTCGCCCTGCTCCTGCCTCGGCCTCCCCGGGGCTGGGCTCACAGGTGTGGCCACCACACTTGCCCCTGTTTCTGGTTGCTGTTTGAGATGATTTTCAGTTTCTTTCCAAAATATTTCTGCTCATTTCATTTTAAATTCTACTGTTAATGTTGAGATCCTTGTGGATTGATTTGCAATTTTAAGTCACAGTAGAGAGGGTCTCAGTGCCCTTGACTGACACCAACAGGTTTCGCCCCGGATAACATCTTGTAAACTGTTGGAGGATGCCCCCGTCAGCATCAGTACTGGCAAGAGGCAGGGACGCCGCTCAGCAGTGGGCACTTGCAGGGCCTGCGTGAGCCCCGGGGTGCCACCCCAGCACGGGGAGAAGATCTGAGCATTTCCAAAGCCAGGAGCCTTCTTACTGTGTTTTTGTCTTTATTTTTGTTTTATTTTTTGTAATCCTGGGGGTGTCAATGTCAGGGCCTCATGCATGCTAGGCCCCTGCTGCACCCTGGCCCCTTTTCAGCTTTATTTTGAGTCTGTGTCTCCGTGTGCAGCTCAGGCTGGCCTGGAACCTGCGGCCCCCTGAGTGCTGGGATCACAGGTGTGCCCCACTGTGTGTGCACATGCGTACATACGTGTGCGTGGGTGTACGTGTGCACACGTGTACACGTGTGTGCATGTGTGCGTGCGCATGCATGCATGCATGTGCATGTGTGTGCCTGTCTGTGTTTGGGGGTGGTTTTAGTGATAGTTGAGGGTTCAACCCAGGCCTCGCATATCCTTTCAAGTGCTCTACCACTGGGTTGTACCCACAGCCCTTAGATTTTTGATTTTGAGTCAGGGTCTTGCCAAATTACACAGGCTGCCTCTGGCCTCGAACTCGTGACCCTTCTCCTGGGTCTCTGGGATCACAGGTGTGAGCTGGGGCACCCGACTTCCCATTGAGTTTTGATGGCACCACCGTCACCTCCCCCAGCGCCAGCCCCATCTCTAACCTCTGGCAAGTGCTCCAATATCCTCTTCTTGCACATTTGCCACATTAGGGATGCTGGATAAAGGGGCCTACATGGGGTCTAACATTTGGGATTGGTTTGTGTCCCCCAAGCTGTTGCGTGTATCCATATTTTGTTTTCTCCTTGCTGCATAGTATTCCACAGTGTAGTTGGACCACAGTGTGTTAAAACATCCACCTGTTGAAGGAGCCCGGGTCGGTTCTAGTTTTTATGGATCATGAGTAAAGCTGCCCCGAACACGCCTGTGGACAGACGTCTTTGTTTCTCTGATAAACGCTGAACAGTGTCATTACTGGGCCATATGGCAAGTTTGTGATTTTTTCCTTTTTTAAAGAAATTGCCAAACTGTTTTCCAGAGCCGCTGCTCCATTTTACATTCCCACCAGCAACGGAGTGATTTAAATCACTCCATCAATGGAGTGGACTAAAAAAAAAATTTAGTTTTTAAATTCAGTCATGCAAATCTTCTCTGTTCCTTTAGGTGGCAAAAGTTCTGCTTTCTTCACCCAATTTTCATTTTGTGAGCCCAGCAACCCAGGCGCCCGGACAGGCAGTGGTGGTGGTGGTGCTGTGTGACTGCCCTCAGGGACCCTGGGCGACGCTGGGGCATGGGTGTGGCTGTCACCACTGGCGGAGCTCCTGGCACAGAGTGGAGGCCCAGGGACGCCGCTCAGCACCCTGCAGGGCCCAGGCTGGCGCCCCAGAGCAACCCCACTGCGATGCCAGCATTATCAAGTCCGGGGACCCCCGAGGACCAGGACCTGCGTGGGGGGTGGTGCTGATGGGGGAGGAGGCAGCCCATAGGCCAAGGGCAGGCGTCCCGGGGAGCCCCAGACTCCAGCCTCCAGACACTCAGCCAGGCAATTACGCGGGTTTCTGCGCCTGTCATTAGAGTGTGCTATTGCCGCCTGCTTGTGGTGAGTGGAGCCTCAGAGCTGTAGACAAGTAAAGGCAGATTTCAGGTCTCTGAAAAATTCCTACCTAGGGTAAATCGGGATGCATGAATCTCCAGGGAAGGATGCGAGGGAAGCCTGGTTCCACCATCTCGTCCTCAGGACACACTGATGTCACACAGCTGGGATGATACTGTGTGGGCAGTGGAGGCAGGGGTGAGGAGGGGCGGGGCCAGGGAGGGAGGTTGGTCTACTCACAAAGGGGGCTGCAAAGAACCCAGGGGAATTAAAACCAGTGGGGGTGGAGCTGGGCCTGGGGGCCACGCCTGAGATCCCAGGCTCCGGAGGCTGAGGCGGGAGGATGATGAATTCTCGCAAGACCCTGTCTCAACCTTGGCTTGGGAGGCTGAGGCGGGAGGATGGCGAGCTCCAGGCGAGCTCCAGGCGAGCTCCAGGCGGGCTTGGGCTATACAAGACCCTGACTCCAAAAAGCAAATAAAGAAACAAAAAGGCCAGGAAGCTGATAGACTGTATCCGTGTCCCTGCCCTGCTTGTGCTGTTGCCCACGGTTTTGTACAATGTTACCTTTGAGTAAAGGAGACAGAATCTCTCTATGTTAGTTGTTGCAACTGGATGGGAATTGACATTAATCAGCTTCAATTAAAAAAATAATCCCTTCACCCTCTCTGGCTCCCTCGGAGGCGGGCAGAGGCCCAGCAGGCTTTCGGGGCAGCGAGTCTGTCTGCTCGGAAGGTGGAGAGCTGGCGTGTGGGCTCTGATTTAACGCCAGGCTTCCAGGCAGCGGGCACTGTCCAGCGGGGAAACTGGCCCTTGGTCCGCCTTAAAAACATCCAAATTACTCAGCGCTAAATATAGCCGTGCACGAGAACAAACGGCGGCCCCATGGCAGGTTTTCCTTGGGAGTCAGGGGAGGGCAGGACCTGTTCAGCTCCCACACCCAGGAGTGGCATGCGGGACCAGGCGGCGCCCCTGCGGCCAGAGAGTCCCACTGCACACTGGGCCTGGGGCTGCCGGCTTCCTGTGCCAGGGCTGGGTGATGACCCAGGCTCTGGGGAGGGCCAGAGCGCGTGGGCTTATGTGTGAATGTGTGTTGATGGGGATGTGTGTATCCGTGTGCAAATGTGTATTGTTATAGCCGGTGTGCATGAGCGTCCATGCGTGTGCGCGTGCGCCTATGCAGTGTACATGTCCGTGTGCACCTGTGTTTGTCTGTAGATATGTGTCTGCATTAATGTGGATATTGGCTCACGTGGGGGTATTGATGGGTGTGTCTGTGTGTCTGGCATATGCACAGTGCCCGTGTGCATGGCAGGGGCATATGGTTGTGCACACACACGTGTGCGTATCTCTGTGGACCCGTGGATGTTTGTGCCAGGCTGTGTGCATGCAAGCGTGTACCTGTGCGTATCTGCAGGTGTATGTCACTATTGTGTCTGTGCACGCACGCACGCTCCGCTGCGTCCCGACATGCGTCCACATGCCTCCGTTCATGCAGGCGTGACATTACTTGCATGGTGCACCTGTGCCCATGTGTCCTGTGTGCATGTGGGCCCGTGTGCATGTGCCTCTACCTGTGTCTGAGCACAGGTGTGCTTCCTGTGTGTCCCTGTGTTTGCACACGTGTGCACACGTCTGCGGGTGCCTTTGCTCATGCAGAGACTCAGACCTTGCTGCATCACCTGCAGCCCATGCCACTGCCTCCTGTGTCACCAGCTGCTCCCTGAGTCACAGGCTAGCCACGTCCCCCACCCGCTGCCGTGCTGAGTCAGCGGGGAGGTTCCTCACCCAGACCTCGGGGGCAGGGGTGGCGGGTGAGGGCCACAGAGCCCAGGGAGGCGCAGAGCGATGCCTGCACCACTGGACCTGGCTGTGGTCCAGCCTTGGGCCAGCGGGCTTGGGCTTGGGACAGCTCTGGGCATGGCCTGTGGCAGGGTTCTCTAAAAATAACACTTTCCTGGCCACTGTCCGGCCCAGGCTGGCCACAAGCAGCAGGCTGGGAAGCCGCACCCAGTGTTAAGCTCGCCTCCCCGGGAAAAGTTGACACTGCCTGTCTGCAGGGCAGAGGCAGGGACAGTGCCCCCGGCAGTGCTTCATCATCACCCAAAAACCCGCACAGGGCTTGGCTTGGATGTGGTGCTCCAACGCACAGCAAGGCCAGACTCGATGAAGGGACAGGCAGGACCACAGGAGGGGACAGTGGAGAGAGCCCCTGGGCACTGCAGAAGCTGGCCGGGTCATTCTCTGGTGGCTGTCCTCGGCCACACAGGGCACTGAGCAGTGTGCCTGGCTTTCACCTGCTCCCTCCCAGAAGCTGTCACTCCCCAAACCCAGTGGAGATGTCACAGAAAGGGCATTGTATGAGAAGAAAATGACACACAAGTTAGGGGACACCGTACTGAATATTCCCAACCTCAGAGAACTCAGCCTGCAGCCATAGCACCGTGGCATCCGATCCCATCAGATCTCAGGAGCTAAGCAGGGTCGGGCCTGGTTAGTCCTTGGATAGGAGACCGCCTGGGAACACCAGGTGCTGTAGGCTTGGGAAAAGGACCTGGAAGTCCACTCCCAAAAATCAACCTGCCATTGAAAACCCTATGAATAGCAGAGAAGCACTGACAATAGTGTTTCGCCTGCTGTACGTGGGGTTGCTATGAGTCAGACACTGACTCAACAGCACCTAACAACAGCAACAGAGAACTCACATAGCCCCGGAGGGAGCAGAATGAATGCGGAAGATCGGTGGCTCCAGTCATAAGTGACTCTCTAGGACTTCTTCGTGACAAATCCTAATAACACAAAAAGCCAGACCACTGACCTGGGAGACGTCATGGTGACAGGAAAGCTGCAGGGTGACCTCTTCAGCATGCAATAGCTCCCCAGGTCCCCATGGGAAAGCAGCTGAAGAGTGCACTCCAGCCATTCATGTGAGAAGGAATTTGGTTTTGGTGCCACTGGAGATTGGAACCCAGAGCCTTGTGCGTGCTAAGCAAGTGCTCCACCACTGTGCTACAGTCCCAGAGCTTTTTATTTTTTGAGAAAGGGCCTCACTACATTGCCCAGGTCGGCCTTGAACTCGCCATCCTCCCGCCTCATCCTCCCTAGCAATGGGATCTCCGTCGTGGCCACGGCGCCCGGCTCCGCCCCCACCTGGAGACGAGACCTCTCAAAGTGGAGACAGAGCCTCTTGAGGTCCAGGCCGGCCTGGAACTCGCAATCTTCCTGCCTCAGCCTCTGGAGAGCTGGAATCACAGATGTGGCCACCATGCCCAGCGCAAGAAGGAATTTAACTGGTAGATAGCAAAGTGAGCAAAAATGCCCTCGTTGGTAATGGATGAGGAGAGAGCTAGAAGAAGGGTCTGCGCTGTACTTGTCTCTGACCACAGTGACGGGGGAGAGGGACGGTCCCCTGAGGCGGGGGACGCGCTCCTCTGTGGCCTCATGAACTAATTTCAGCTTCATAATCTGAACATCGAGAACCACGATCTGCGTTCTCATCTCTCCCTCAGGCAGAGATCCCAAGAGACCAAAATTAAAGGAAACAAGAAGCTACAGATAGAAAGGTGCGATGCGTTATTTATAACAGTGGAAGCTTAGAAGGAGCCACAGGTTGTGGCATAGGAGAGCCGTTAATTCAATGGACATTTTCCTGGTGGGACCTTGTTCAACCATTGCAAATCGTAAGTAAAAAGCTGGCTCGAGTGGCGCACACTGGTAATCTCAGCACTTCGGAGGCTGAGGCAGGAGAACCACGAGTTCAAGGACAGCCTGGGCTGCAGAGTTGCTGTGCCTCAAACAACAACAAAAATCAGGTGCTCTTGTTTCAGAACAAAGAATAAAAAGGGCCATGGTGGGGCAGCTCAGTGGGGCAGCACTTGCAAAGTACGCAAGTGCAAGGCCCCGGGTTCGACCCTCAGTACCACCAAAAAAAAAAAAAAAAAGTTTCTTTGAGACAGGGTCTTGCTGTGCAGACCAGGCTGGCGTGGGACTCACCGTCCTCCTGCCTCCATTTCCCAAGAGCTTGGACTGCAGGTACCGCCACTATGCTGGGGACTTTTTTTTTTGTGGTACTGGGGGTTGAACCCAGGGCCTCGTGCTTGCATGTTTTGCAAGTGCTGGACCCCTGAGATACACCCTCAGCCCTTTTTTTTTTTTTTTTTTACTTTTTGAGACAGGGTCTCACTAAGTTATGCAGACTGCCTCTGGTCTCGAACTTGCGATCCTCTTGCCTCTGCCTCCTGAGCTGCTGGGATTACAGGCATGCGCCACCGCACCCGGCTTATGCTGGGGACTTTTTACACTTCTTTATTTATATACTTATTGATTTTTTGTGGTACTAGGGGTTGAACCGGGGCTGGGATTTAGCTCAGTTGGTAAAGCGCCGCTCTGCAGTCTCTGAGGTCTCCAGTTCGATTCCCGGCACCGCAAAAATGGGAGAAGGACGTGGCAACCCACTCCCAAGGCAATCCTGAAAGTCAGCCATTGAAAACCCTATGAGGGTCGCTATGAGTTGGACACGACTCGACGGCACCTAACAACAACAACAACAGGGGTTGAACCCAGGGCCTTAGGAATATTTTGCAAGTGCTCTACTGCTAGGCTGCACCCCCAGCCCATAGTTTTATTTTTGTTTTTATTATTATTATATTGCCTGCAGCCATAGCCCTGTGGCATCTGATCCTGTCAGATCTCAGAAACTAAGCAGGGTCAGGCCTGGTCAGTATCTGGATGGGAGACCGCTTGGGAACACCAGAAGCTGTAGGCTTGGGAGAAGGACCTGGCAACCCCCTCCCAAAAATCAATCTGCCATTGAAAACCCTATGAACAGCAGAGAAGCACTGACAATAGTGTTTCCCCTGTTGTACAGAGGGTCGCTGTGTTGGATACCGACTTGACGGCATCTAACAACAACAACATTATTATATCATTATTATTATTGTATTTTTGCAGTACTTGGGGGTTGAACCCAGGACCTTACACCAGTTTTGCAAGTGTTCTACCCCTGGGCTGCACCTCCGGCCCATTTTCTGTTTTTCATTTTGAGACAAGGTCACGCTAAATCTCACAGGCTGCCTCTGGCCTGGAACTCCCGATCCTCCTGCTTCTGCCTCCTGAGTTGCTGGGGTCACAGGTGTTGTCCCTGTGCCTGCTTGTTTTAAAATAATTCTAGGCTCCCAGGCAGTTTCAGGAGTCCTGAGGGCCCTACGCAGAACACCTGTCCAAGGAGGCTGAAGGGCCCAGGACACTGTCACAGCTGGGACCCTGATGCCGCCCCCTGCCTTCCCTCCTCATCCTCAGGGGGCTTCGGCCTGCTGTGTGCAGCTGCCAGGAGCATTTGCTGAGTGGCTGGATGGGCATCGGCTGGGCATCCACACGGGAGAGAGCACGGGAAGTTGAGGACAGCGTCCATGGGAAGAAACGGAGTCCAGGACCCCAGGCTGCCAGCTGGCTGAGCCCCCATGCCCTTGACAAATGCAGAAGTTGTGGACACCGGGCCGGGTCATTCTCTGTGGGGCCTCCTGGGCCCTGCAGGGTGCTGCGTGCTATCCCTGGCCTCCGCCTGCTCCATGCCGGAGGCTCTGTTCCCGAGGCGGTCCCTCTCTTAGAGACCTGTGATAATTACCAAATATAAACACAGCTGTTGGAAAGACGGAGCGAAAGACCAGGTGACCAGGACATCTCGGCCCCAGTGAATGTGGAAGGGCCGGTCTGCTGGACGCTCTTGAGAAACCTTGCTTGCCTGTGCCCGAAGGCCACTCCCCTGACCTGCCCAGAGGCTCGGAGTCGGCCTGGCCCAGGGGAACACAGAGGCCACAGTCAGCCTGGCCCAGGGGAAGCCTGGGCAGAGTTGGAAGTGAGCCATATTAGGACTCAGAATGGATGCTGGGCGCAGTGGCGCACACCTGTCATCCAGCAGCTGGGGAGGCGGAGGCGGGAGGATCACAAGTTTGAGACCAGAGGCAGTCTGTGTAACTTAGTGAGACCCTGTCTCAAAAAGTAAAAAAATGGCCTGGGGGAGCAGCTCAGTGGTGCAGCACTTGCGAAGCATGCAAGCGCGAGGCCCTGGGTTCAACCCCCTCCCTACTTCCGCCAAAGAAAAAAATCGGAATGGATGAAGTTAGCGACAGAAGGGGGTCAGGCGCCCTGAGGTGTTCTCCTCTGGTGCTGCCTGGTGTGATGCACGGGTGTGGGCAAATCCTGTCCCTTCCCCAGCCATGTGTACAGGTAAGACGTGGTAGTTGCACTGTGTTTTGATTGCCTGCGGTGATTAGTCATGCTTAGATCACCAACATGTTGTTTATTAAGGACATATTGAGCAGCAAAAGTCCTCTGGTGGAGCTGCATTGCATAAGCCTTTTGCTGGATCCGCAGAACACCCAGGTCTCTAAGAGGTGAGGTCATTGCCGGGGACCTCATTCCAAGGGGTGAAGGCTGCTACTGCTCCCTAAAGGTAGAGGCACCGTGCATGTCCAGCAGGGGAAACCCTGGCATTCACATCCCAGCTCGGCCCTGATTTGGGTCTTGGTTCTTCAATCAGAACCCAGGAAGGTTGCTCTGAAAGCTGAGGACAGGCCCCTACTTGCCTTTCTGTGCCTTCAGGGATCTGGATGGCCTACATGAATGACCTGCTTCTAAGCCGTTTGGACTTTGGACAATAATCTCTACCTGTAGATTTTGCCTTTCACAACAGTGGTCAGCTGACAAGGTCAATGTTGCCTTCTGGGGGCAACTGGAGAAGCTGGGCAGAGCTTAACCACCTGCTGGAAGGACTCGGAGGGTCGCAGGTGGTGAAAACTTTCCAGCCAAGATCTGGGAAACGACAGCTGCCCCAGAGGAGAGCCTGGCTTTGGGATGACTTCTTCCACAGGTGGATGCTTTGATGAGAGGTTGAATGGTATTTCTACCAACCTCATAAAACCTGGAGGACAGAGACAGAGGTCAATGGGCAGGGGCTACTGAGGAGAGAGAGCTCGGTGAGTTCTCCTTTGGTGGGCAACTAAGCACTGACCAGGCAGAAGAGTAAACAAGAAGTAAATAGGCCCTTACAGTGACATGACTGCAGCTGAGTGTCAAATAGTCTCAACTCCTAGCTGGGCGTGGTGGCGCATGCCTGTAATCCCAGCAGCTCGGGAGGCGGAGGCAGGAGGATGGCAAGTTTGAGACCAGAGGCAGTCTGCATAATTTAGCGAGACCCTGTCTCAAAAAGTAAAAAAAAAAAAAAAAAAAGGGCTGGGGTGCGGCTCAGTGGTCCAGCACTTGGAGCACATGCAGGCGCGAGGCCCTGAGTTCAACCCCCAGTACCACACACACACAAAAAAAAGTCTCAACTCCTGATGCTGGATTGAAGTGATCCTACATTGCTAGTGGCCCTAGATACATCACAGAAATAAATACAAACCCTCCCTGGATGAAAACAAGATCATCCCAGGCCTCGAATTACTTCTGTTCACAAATCTGCAAAATACAATGACTGGCCCACGATGAAAAATAACTAGGCATGCCAGGAGACAAGATCACGTGAAGGAAAATCAGCAGAAAAAATGGGCAATACAAACAGACCCACAGGGGTTCCATACGCTAAAGTTGACCCAGACTTTAATAGTGTCAATTATGATCAAGGAGATAAAAGGATGTGAACAGAATTTTGGTTGTTGTTGTTGTTGGGTGCCGTCGAGTCGGTATCCGACTCATAGCGACCCTCTGCACAACAGGGGAAACACTATTGTCAGTGCTTCTCTGCTGTTCACAGGGTTTTCAATGGCAGATTGATTTTTGGGAGGGGGTTGCCAGGTCCTTCTCCCAAGCCTACTGCACCTGGTGTTCCCTGTGTTCTCCCATCCAGGTACTAACCAGGCCTGACCCTGCTTAGCTTCCGAGATCTGACAGGATTGGATTCCACAGGGCTACGGCTGCAGGCAGAATTTTGGTAACATATTGGAAATGATAGAAGGGAAAAAGAACCAGTGGGAGCCAGGCATGGTGGCATGCACCTATGATCCCTGTACTCAGGAGGCTGAGGCAGGAGACTTGGGAGATGGAGGGCAGCCTGGCTACACGGTGAGACCTTGTCTCAAAAACACAGACCTCCCCTCACAAATAGCAACAAAAACAAAAGCATCCCCTCCAAACCAAAACCAAACACCCCCACAAAAACAAAACAAAACACAAAGAACCAGAACAGGTAGGTATGTCTTAATGCCAATATTTGAACAATACAATATCTGTAAATATGAAGACTCAGTGGAAGAAATGGAAATCAGTGAACTGGGAGATACATCAGAGGGAAATAATACCAGAAATAATAACCAGAACAAAGCATGGAGGCACAAAGGGAAAGAACCTAGACAGGTCAGGGTGAAGGACAGAGATGCAGCAAGTATAGCACACTTGGAACTCTGGAAGAAGGAGAGAAATAGGCAGATGTAGCCGGGCGCGGTGGCGCACACCTGTAATCCCAGCGGCTTGGGAGGCGGAGGCAGGAGGATCACAAGTTCGAGACCAGAGGCAGTCTGCGTAATTTAGTGAGACTCTGTCTCAAAAATGTAAAAAAATGGGCTGGGGGCTGCAGCTCAGTGGTCCAGCACTTGCAGAGCATGCAAGCGCAAGGCCCTGGGTTCAACCCTCAGTACCACAAAAAAAAAAAAAAAAAAAGAAAGAAAGAAATAGGCAGACACTATTTTCGAAGAGATGACTGATAATAATTTTCCCCAAATGATAGAATTTCCACAAGGAGCAGACTTAAAAAGCCCTAGCCATAGCTGGGCGTGGTGGCGCACGTCTGTAATCCCAGCGGCTTGGGAGGCGGAGCCAGGAGGATTGCAAGTTCAAGACCAGAGGAAGTCTGTAACTTAGCAAGACCCTGTCTCAGGAAGTAAGGAAAAAAAATAAAAGGGCTGGGGGTGCAGCTCAGTGGTCCAGCACTTGCAAAGCATGCAGGCGTGAGGCCCCGGGATCAACCCCCAGTACCACAAAAAAAAAAAAAAAAAAAAAAAAAAAAAAAAAAAAAAAAAAAAAAAAAAAAAAAAAAAAAAAAAAAAAAAAAAAAAAAAAAAA